>CAUYQV010068185.1:0-18143 GCA_963574575.1 Galagoides demidoff | reverse complement strand
GGAGGTCTAGCTTGAGTTCTTTGAGGGTTCTCCATACTTCCTTCCAAAAAGGTTGTATTAGTTTGCAGTCCCACCAGCAGTGTGTAAAAGTGTTCCTTTCTCTCCACATCCATGCCAGCATCTGCAGTTTTGAGATTTTGTGATGTGGGCCATTCTCTCTGGGGTTAGATGGTCTCTCAGGGTGGTTTTGATTTGCATTTCTCTAATAATTAGGGATGATGAGCATTTTTTCCTGTTTGCTAGCCATTTGTCTGTCTTCTTTAGAGAGGGTTGTGTACATGTCTCTTGCCCATTGATATATGGGAATGTTGGCTTTTTTCATAATTTGAGTTCTCTGTAGATCCTAGTTATCAAGCTTTTGTCAGATTCAAAATATTTAAATATCTTTTCCCATTGTGTAGGTTTTCTATTTGCTTTAGTTGTTGTCTCCTTAGCTGTACAGAAGCTTTTCAGTTTAATTAAGTCCCATTTGTTTATTTTTGTTGTTGTTGGAATTGCAAAGGCAGTCTTCTTCAGAAAGTCTTTTCCCAGGCCAATATCTTCCAGTGTTTTTCCTATGCTTTCTTTGAGGATTTTTATCATTTCATACCTTAAATTTGGGTCTTTTCTCCATCTTGAATCAATTTTTAGGAGTGGAGA
Source organism: Galagoides demidoff (assembly GCA_963574575.1). Lineage (NCBI taxonomy): Eukaryota > Metazoa > Chordata > Mammalia > Primates > Galagidae > Galagoides > Galagoides demidoff. Next base: position 17,504 of record CAUYQV010068185.1, on the reverse strand, counting down.
AAGGTGCAGGTCCAGTTTCAGTCTTTTACATGTGGTTATCTAGTTCTCCCAGCACCATTTATTGAATAGGGATTCTTTCCCCCAGTGTATGTTCTTGTTTGAAGAAGATTAGGTGGCTGTAAGATGTTGGTTTCATTTCCTGGTTTTCTATTCGATTCCAAATGTCTATGTCTCTATTTTTGTTCCAGTACCATGCTGTTTTGACAACTATGGCCTCGTAGTACAGCCTCAAGTCTGGTATGCTGATACCCCTGGCTTTGTTTTATTCCTAAAAACTGCCTTAGCGATGTGGGTTTTTTTATTATTCCATACAAAATGAAGAATTATTTTTTCCAAGTCTTGAAAGCATGATGTTGGTATTTTAATAAGGATGGCATTGAATCTGTATATTGCTTTGGGAAGTATAGACGTTTTAACAATGTTGATTCTTCCCAGCCATGAGCATGATATGTTCTTTCATTTGTTAATATCCTCTGCTATGTCTTTTCTTAGGGTTTCATAATTTTCTTTATAGAGGTCCTTCACCTCTTTTGTTAGGTATATTCCTAGGTATTTCATTTTCTTTGAAACTATGGTGAAGGGAGTTGTGTCCTTAGTTACCCTGTCATCTTGGCTGTTATTGGAGTATACAAAGGCAACTGACTTGTGGACATTGATTTTGTATCCTGAGACATTACTGCACTTTTTGATGACTTCCAGGAGTCTTGTGGTTGAGTCCTTGGAGATCTCTAAGTATAAGATCATATCATTGGCTCGGCATCTGTGGCTCGAGTGGCTAGGGCGCCAGCCACATACACCTGAGGTGGCGGGTTCGAATCCAGCCCGGGCCTGCTGAACAATAATGATAGCTGCAGCCAAAAAAATAACCAGGCGTTGTGGCAGGTGCCTGTGGTCCCAGCTACTTGGGAGGCTGAGGCGGGAGACTCGCTTGAGCCCAGGGGTTGGAAGTTACTGTGAGCTGTGATGCCATGGCACTCTACCCAGGGGGATGGTTTGAGGCTCTGTCTCAAAAAAAAAAAAAGATCATATCATCAGCAAACAGGGAGAGTTTGACCTCCTCTGCTCCCATTTGGATGCTCTTTATTTCCTTCTCTTGCCTAATTGTATTAGATAGAACTTCCGGCACTATGTTGAATCATGACAATAGAGGACATCCTTGTCTGGTTCCCATTCTAAGAGGAAAAGCTTTCAGTTTTACTGCATTCAGTATATTAGCTGTGGGTTCATCATAGATAGCTTCAATCAGTTTAAGAAATGTGTCACCTATGCCTATACTCTTCAGTGTTCTAATTAGAAAAGGATGCTGTATTTTATCAAATGCTTTTTCTGCATCTATTGAGAGGCTCATATGGTCTTTGTTTTAGCTTTTGTTGATACAGTCAATAATGTTTATGGACTTGCATGTGTTAAACCAGCCTTTCATCCCTGTAATGAAACCTACTTGATTGTGAAGTATGACTTTTTTTTTTATGATAAGCAGTAATCTATTGGCTAAGATTTTGTTGAGAATTTTTGAATCTATATTCATTAGTGAAATTGGTCTGAAGTTCTCCTTTTTAGTTGGGTCTTTGCCTGATTTTGGTATCAGGGTGATGTTTGCTTTATAGAACATGTTGAGGACAATTCCACCTTCTCAATTTTTTGGAATAATTTCTGCAATATAAGAATAGGCTCTTCTTCGAAGGTTTGATAGAATTCTGGTATGAAGCCATCCTGACCAGGGCATTTTTTGTTGTTGGGAGATTTTTTATTGTTTCTTTGATCTCAGTGCTTGAAATGGGTCTGTTTGGGAGCTCTATTTCTTCCTAGCTAAGTCTAGGGAGAGGATGTGATTCCAAATATTGATCCATTTCCTTCATATTGTCAAATTTCTGTGCATAGAGGGTCTTGTAGTATTCAGAGATAATCTTTTGTATCTCTGTGGCATCAGTTGTTATTTCCCCTTTATCATTTCTGATTGAGTTCACTAGAGATTTTACTTTTTTATTTCTAGTTAGTCTGGCCAAAGGTTTATCTATTTTGTTTATTTTTTCAAAAAGCCAACTCCTTGTTTCATTAATTTTCTGAATGATTCTTTTGTTTTCTGTTTCATTAATCTCTGATTGAATTTCAGATATTTGGCTTCTTCTGCTGGGTTTAAGCTTAGATTGATATTCTTTTTCTAATTCCATAAGATGGCTTGTGAGTTTGTTGATGCGCTTGCTTTCTGTTTTTCAGCTATAGTCATCTAAACAGATAAATTTTCTTCTCAGGACTGCTTTTGCTATATCCCACAGTTTTTGGTAGCTTATGCCTTCATTGTTGTTATGTCAAGGAAGTTAATGATTTCCTCTTTTATTTCTTCCTGCACCTGTCATAAGGTTGTTTACTTTCCATACCTTTGTGTGGGGTTGAATGTTTTTGTTGAAGTTGAGTTCCACCTTTAATGCCTTGTGGTCTGAGAAGACACAAGGTAAAATTTCAGTTTTTTTTTATTCTACTGAGGTTTGTTTTGTGTCCTAGGATATGATCAATTTTGGAGAATGTGCCATGGGGTGATGAGAGGAATGTATATTCTTTCGCTTTGGAATGAAGTGTTCTATATACATCTGTCAAGCAGAGTTGTTCTAGGGTCTCATTTAAATCCCTTATATCTTTGCTTAATTTCTGTTTAGAGGATCTGTTCAGCTTAGTAAGAGGAGTATTAAAGTCCCCTGTTATTATGGTGTTATAGGATATCATATTGTTCAGAATAATTAAGGTCTGTTTCAAGAATCTGGGAGCAGGGGCAGCGCCTGTGGCTCAAAGGAGTAAGGCACTGGCTCCATATGCTGAAGTTGGTGGTTTCAAACCCAGCCCCAGCCAAAAACTGCAGAAAGAAAAAAAAAAAAAAAAAAGAATCTGGGGCTCGGCGACTGTGGCTCAATTGGCTAAGGCACCAGTCACATACACCTAAGGTGGCAGGTTCGAATCCCCAGCCCGGGCCTGCCAAACAACAATGACGGCTGCAACCAAAAAATGGCCAGGCGTTGTGGCGGGCGCCTGTGGTCCCAGCTACTTGGGAGGCAGAGGCAGGATACTCGCTTGAGCCCATGATTTGTAGGTTGCTATGAGATTTTATGCCATGGCAATATACCCATGGGGATAGCTTGAGGCTCCGTATCAAGAAAAAAAAAAAAAAAAAAAGAATCTGGGAGCATTGAAGTTGGGTGCATAAATATTTAGAATTGAAATGTCTTCTTCTTGCATTTTTCCCTTGACCAATATGAAGTGTCCATCCTTGTCTTTTTGAATGTAGTTGGTTTAAATCCACTTGTATCTGAAAATAAGATTGCAACCCCTCTTTTTTCCTGAATTCTGTTTGCCTGAATAATTGTCTTCCAATCCTTAACTCTGAGTTTTAATTTGTCTTTTGAAGCTAGGTGTGTTTCCTGCAGACAGCAAATGGATGGTTTATGTTTTTTAATTCAATCAGCCAGTCTATGCCTCTTTAGGGGGAATTAAGCCATTGACATTTATTGAGATAATTGGTAAGTGTGATATCATTCTATTCATCTTATTTTGTGAAAGTCCGTTACTTAGTTTTATCTTTTGCATCATTGTGGAAGTTAGGTTCTGTCCTTTAATTTCTGGGTGTTTACTTTGCTGGTGGTCCATTGTGATGGTCAGTGTGTAGAACAGGTTGAAGTATTCCTTGTAGAGCTGGTCTTGTTATGGCAAATTTCCTCAATGTTTGCATATCAGTAAAAGATTTGATTTCTGTGTCAATTTTAAAGCTTAGCTTATCAGGATATAAAATTCTGGGATGGAAATTGTTTTGTTTAAGTAGATTAAAGGTAGATGACCATTGTTTTCTGGCTTGAAAAGTTTCATTAGAGAAGTCTGCAGTCACCCTGATGGATTTGCCCCGTAGGTCAATTGGTGCTTACTCCTGGCAGCTTGCAAAATCTTTTCTTTTGTCTTGACTTTGAACAGCTCATCACAATGTGTCTTGGAGAAGCTCTATTTCAGTTGAGGTGACCTGGGGTCTAATATCTCTCTGAAAGGAGTGTGTCAGAATCTTTGATGATATTTGGGAAATTTTCATTTATAATATTCTCTAGTATTGCTTCCATTCCTCTGGGGCATTCTTCTTCCCCTTCTGGGATACCTATAACTCGTATGTTTGAACGCTTCATAAAGTCCCATATCCTGTCAGTGAATGTTCTGCTTTCTCTCTTTTTTTCTGCCGTTTTAACTGAGTTATCTCAAGAGCTTTGTCCTCTACCTCTGAGATTCTTTCTTATGCATGGTCTAATTTGTTGTTGATACTTTCTATTGCATCTTTAAGTTCCTTAATTGACTGCTTCAACTCCTTCAGCTCTGCTATATCCTTTCTATATTCTTCATATTGTTCATCTCTTATTTGATTCTGTTTTTGGATTTCCTTTTGGTTGTTTTCCACTTTCTCAGCAATTTCCTTCATTGTTTTCATCATCTGTATTTTAAAGTCCCCTTCTGTCATTTCTAACATTTCTTTATAGGTGGACTCCTCTGTAGTCTCACTGTTTCCTTGCAGGTGTTGCTCTGGACTGGTTTTTCATGTTGCCAGGATTTTTCTGCTGATTCTTCCTCATGAGCATTTTCTTTTATCTGATTCCTTGCCCTAATTTTCCTTTCACTTCCTCTTGTTCTTTAGTTACTGTGCCTCTGGCCTAAGGTTTTGGTACATGACTAAAAGGATGAGAAGATTGAAGAGCAAGAAGGGAATAAAAAATTTAAGAAAAGAAAAATGAAAAAGGAGAGGGGGTGAGTAAAAGGGAATATTGACAAAAGAAGAGAGGCACAGATAAAGGGAGACAGGAGCAATACAGGTGTACAGTAGGGTACTTTGACCCACACCTTCAAACCCCCCAACCTCTGGGGGTGCTGGGTTGAGTGGTTCTCTTTGCCAGTCTGAGCAGGTACAGTACCCCACCTCCACTAAATAGAGAGGAGAGACAAAAATACTATAAATCAAACCAAAACAAACAAACAGAAAACCTTACAGGATAAAATTGGAAGAAAAACCAAATAAGAGAGGCAGAAACACTAGTAAAAATACAGTTCTTATTATTAAAGAAGGCAACAATGGAAAATTATATAAAATTATATAAACTAGAAAAATGAAGAAAGAAAAGGAAAAAAAAAAAAGAAAAAATCTACGGAAAAAATGCTGAAATTAAAAAAAAAAAAAAAAAACCCCAAAGCAGTATATGTATCTTGGTGAATGTTGTCTGGGCAACAGGTTATCTTCTGGGGTATGAGATGCTAATCACAATGCTGATACGGCTGTATGTGATGGAGATTGGAGGCCTCTGTTGATTTCTTTGCCTCAAACCCTGCAGGGTTGAGAGGCTGAATCTCTCCTCAGCCCACTTAAAAAAGACACTTTAAACCATTAACCTTGGCTAAGCAGAAGCTTTCCCAGGAAAGTACTTGTCACTGGGATCTCTCCTGAAGTGGCTGTCTGCTTATCTGGTGTGCCAAAACCAGCCTCACCCTATGCCCCTGAGGGCCCAGGTTGAAACACAGCCCTCCTACTGCCAAACACTGAAAGCTCTGCTCTTCCCCACCATCTCAGTCCCAGCCTTTGGTGCTGCTCACAGTCGCTAGACCATTCTCCCAGCCCAACCCTCACTCTGCGACCCTGAGGGTGGAGCCTACAGGAGCAGTTCTCCAACACTGGCTTTGGCAAGTGGCCCACAGCTGAACAATGTTAGCTCCATTCTGGCCTAGCAGCTCAGTCCCAGACCCTGGGCAACACTTAAAGTCACCCACACTGTTGCCCAAGTCCAAAAAAAAAAAACAACCCACAGGAAAGGCCTTCCCTGTCTGCAATCTCATTGCTGTTATAGTTAGAGCTGTAGCAGCCTCAGACCAATGGCAACCACTTGCCACTTCTCCTCTGCTTTTGTCCTCCTCCTGGGGTCCAGAAGTCTCTTGCTGTCTCCCTGCATTCCCCAAAGGGATGTTTCTGGGCAGAGCCACAAGCCAGAGATGCCTGGAGTCCTCTCTCCCCAATCTCACTGCTCCTGGTTACAAAGAAGCTGTTACTCAGCTGCCATCTTGCTCCCTTTGTAGCAATTTTTTTAAAAGATTATTTATTAAATTACTTTCTAAAGAAGTTCAAAGGACAGTATCAACATAATTTAAGTATGCCATGGAAGTTTAACTATAGGTTCAAGTGTACCATGAGATTAAAAAAAATAAAGGTTGAAAAACACTGCCTATAGCCTCTACATTCAGTAGACAGTCAATATGTTTGTTGAGTAAATGAAGCAAATGCAGTTATCTCTAGAGGAATAGAATTTTTTTTTTCATTATAGTGCTTTATTGGCAGGAGGGGATTTGACTTGGATCCTGGAGAAATTGATCAAACTCCAAATGTTTGGTAGACCCAGACTGACGCAGATAAAAGTCTCAGTAAGAGAGGGAAAGACAAACTAAATTTAGAACTTTGATGTAAATGTTCATTATGTATCAATTTAGATTAGTTCCTACATCAAGATTCACCCTAGATGAGCAAAATTACATAGAAGCTACCAAGAAGAAAAGTAAATTATCATGGTAAAAGGGGATTTACCGAACAAGGGCCAGGGCATGGAAATAGGATAATTCACTGTGAACACTTGGTCAGCTTCCTAGAAGAGAATATAGGTTTGTCACAATTTTCTTTGCTATTTTCCTATTTAGCTATACTTTTTCTATGAAGTGGGTTGATATAAATGGTCTTGGACTTGACATTGATTAGAGACAAGAGATGGTAAGTCACCGCCAGAACCATCTTCACCAACGTATATCCACAATGAATCTTTAAATGTTCAAAAGAAAAAGAACAAAAATAGCATCAGTGCATGCCTGCTCAAGAATTTTAGGCATGTTACTTTGATAGCTTAATCTTTCCACAACTCAGTGAGGCAGGTGGTATATCCCTAGTTTACATATAATAAAGTGAGATCAGCAGAGTATGCCCTCCTCTGCCCATGGCAAGTTAAGATTTAAGATGCTCAGATTTATGTGTACAGAGAGCAAGAGAGACATACAGACTCAAGTCTGTCTTTGTAGCACATATATTGACACTCTCATTGAAAAAAAACTCAGTGTTCCCCAAAGTATATTTTACTAGTTGTTTGTGTTTGCTATTTCTGAATTTTCTACTTGGCATGTGTTTACTTCTATGAACCTGCAGGAGGAGTGACTTGCCTTAAGTAAGTGGAACTGGTATGTGTGGTTCTCATTCATGGTACTACAGAAAGTCTTTGTTCTAATTTGGGGCCATTTACAGTGGATTCAGTACACACACACATCGTTTATTTCAAGTGAGTTAAAATTGTGATCCTGGAATTTGTGGGTTTCCTTTTGAAAAAAAAAAAAAAGGAAGTCCCACACAATATTTTACACTCTTTGCTTTGCTTTGTTCCCAGACTGTCATCAGAGGATGTAGGAATGGACATCGCCTTTGAGGAGGGAATGCTGAGTCCTGGTGCTGCAGACATGAGGCCTGGTAAGAGGAGCATCAGTTCATTTCCGTCAGTGATATTCTATATCTAAACACGATCATTATGCAGTGAGAGAACTCTTTCCTCTGCATCCAACTTGTGATTGCCGTGATAAAAGTGACGAAATGTGTGAGAGGAAGGTGTTAGGCTGCACTTGGTTAATTTCAGAGTTGGCTTGAATACTGATGCTCACCAGTGTGGGCCACAGTTATCTCCTGGACCACACAGCCTTATCTGCCAATGTTTTTAGCTCCAATGATAATTGGCTACCATGTATCATAATACCAAATCCTGACCAGTGGCTGACTTCACAAATTTATGTATAATTGTGAGAATGTTTAAAATTGGAAATGTGATCATCAAGAATGTTCAGTACCTTAACAATAAAAAACAACATCAAAAACCCACCCTGGAAGGGTTTATAACCCAAGACATTTACAAAAAGTAGTTTTTTAATTTCACTCGCAGCCTACACACCTCTCGCTTTATACGCAGGTCACTCTCTTGCACTGCACCAAGTCCTGTATCCTACCAACATCCTGAATCATGGCATTCTCAGCCACGCCTAGAATGGGAGAGGAAGAATGAAGGCAATTACATTTGTTTTCTGTTCTAGTATTTAAAATGCATTCTTTAAAATAGTAGTCTTGTGGCTGGGTGCTGTGGCTCACACCTGTAATCCTAGCACTCTGGGAGGCCAAGGTGGGTGGATCACTTGAGCTCAGGAGTTCAAGACCATCCTGAGCAAGAGTGAGACCCCCGTCTCCACTAAAATAGAAAATCAGCCAGGCGTTGTGGTGCACACCTGTAGTCCTAGCTACTCCAGAGGCTGAGGCAAGAGGATTGCTTGAGCCCAGGAGTTTGAGGTTGCTATGAACTATGATGCCAAGGCACTCTACCCAGGGCTACAGAGTGGGACTCTGTCTCAAAAAAATAAAATAAAGTACTAGTCATGTGACATAATTATTCTTAAATGTTCTCTGACCAAATAGGCACCATGATAACTGTATGTCTATCCCAATCTTCAAGTTCATAAGCACTTTCAAACAGAAAAAGCAGTAAAGCTATGGTTATTTTATCTGGTAAGCAGCTAGCCACACATGGCTGTTCAAGTTCATTAAAATTAAAAATAAATTTTAAAAATTCTGTTCTTTGGTAGCATCAGCCATCTTTCAAGTATTCAGTGGCCATAAGTACATTTCCATCTTCACAAGAAATGTGTTTTGGGTATCACTGCTCTGAGAATTCCTGTAATACAGAAACCCCGTGGCTTTCAAGCTTATGGGTCAATAGAAAGGTATTTTGTTTTTTGTTTTTTTCCCCAAATAGTACATAAAAACATTATGTGGAACTCAACTTGGGTAATGTTCCACACAGAAAAGAAAAATCTTAATGACAAAAGAACAATGACAATTTCCTTAGGACAAGGTCAGAGCTGGAATTCCAGAGTTGAGAACTATACCAGATGACCTTCAAAATACTTTGTGCTGGGAAATCCTATCATTTCCATTTTTGAATAAGGGCAACAAACTGTTTTCTCACACAGAACACTCCTATGACCAGATATATAGGGGCTTTTCCTCACACACCAATTCTCTAGTGGACACCAACGGAGGGTCCTGTAATTTAGTTCCCTTCTGACACTGTCTATCTCAGGAGATTCCAAGGGTTTTAGGAGCTCAGTGCCCTGAACCAGGGCTAAAGACCAATTATATTTCTTATTGTACTGTATTAGGTCATCTCTCTACTTTTATTTAGTTGGGATAAACATGATTAAAAGTGACTTCACCAGCTCTGCTATTAAACAAAAGAAAAGGCACTTGAGCCATAAGATCCACACCACAGTAAAAGGGCAGGGCCTGACCTTGGCAGGGTCACCATTATGTTACAGGAACCAGTGTCAGGCAATATTGGAACTGCTTGTGTGGGTTCAAAGAATGTGGCCTGGGAGGATACTTTAGATTTTATTTTAAAAATAAAAATAAAAAAATCAAACCCCCAAATACCAGCAGGACAGGCAAGAGAAGTTCACTAAAGATTATATATAGAGTTGTCAGGACCAGAAGAGAAGAATTTGGGGAGTGTCTGTAAACATGACCAATTTCTTAACCTCCATTCCAGAGGAGCAAAGTCAAGATGAACCATTAGAAAATACAGAAAATACAGTCAGCCCTTCGTATCCATAGTTCCTGCATCCATGGATTCAAGCAACTGCAAATTGAAAATAGATATTTTTTAATTTTATCTGTACTAACCATGTACAGATTTGCTTTTCTTGTTGTTATTCCCTAAACAACATGGTATAATATTTTACATAGCATTGACATTGCAGTGCCTGGGTTACATGCAAATACTATACCATTTTACATCAGGAACTTGAATGTCCTCGAACTTTGGTATTTGTGGTGGAGGTAGGGAGGGATGTTTTCAAACCAGTCACCCACTGATACTGAGGGACTACTGTATATGTAAGCTTAACTGCTATTCTTGTGCAATATACCTTATAAAAATTCAACTCAGTATCATGGCAATGTCAAGTTCTCAAACCTGAGCAGGGAAGTTCTAAGAACTTATTTTCTACCCATTTAAGCAATAGTTCCCATTTCCTGTTTGCACGTGGCCATGACTGATGGGTCCTGTGGGAGGCAGCACTGAGGCCTGCTGTCAAGAAAGGAGTCTGAATCCCATATAAAGACTTTTTTGGTGGGTCTGCTTTTGCTCAAAGGGTTTTAAGAATATTTTTCACAGGAGCCCAAACCCACCCTTGGCAGTGATATATATGCAGGTTGAGTATCCCTTATCTGTAATGCTTGGGACGAGAAGGATTTTGGTTTTTGATTTTGGATTTTTTTCAAGTTTTGGGGATATTCATACTACACTTACTGGTTGAATATCCCAAATTTGAAACTCTGAAATCTGAAATGCCCAATGAAGATTTTCTTTCGGCATCATGTTGTTATTCAAAAATTTCAGATTTTGGAGCATTTGGGATTATCAGATTTAGGATACTCAACCTTTGGTCTAATACTGGATGTTGCTGTTCTTTTTCTCATTTAGAACCTCCTAATTCTCTGGATCTTAATGGCAGTCATCCTCGGCGAATCAAGCTCACAGCCCCAAATATCAATCTTTCTCTGGACCAGAGTGAAGGATCTATTCTCTCTGATGATAACCTGGACAGTCCCGATGAAATTGACATCAACGTGGATGAGCTGGACACCCCTGATGAAGCAGATTCTTTTGACTACACTGGCCATGGTAAGTCGCTAATTTGGCAAGGCCAAAGTGAAGTCGTACATGAATGATTGATTATCCAAGTGGTTTTAAGAACAAACCTCCCATTTTTGTACCAGTGGATACTTCCTGTGATTTCTGGAAGCTTCTGTTTGTATCTCAGGTCATAGGTGGCCATAAGTCTAGAGTTTGATGGAATAAGTATAGTTCAGAGGTCATATATAGCTGTAATCCCCAACCCTGGGCTATGAACCATTACCAGTCCATACCCTTTTAAGAACTAGGTCACACAGCAGGAGTGAGCAGTGGGCAAGCCAGAAAAGCTTCATCTGTGTTTACAGCTGCTCCCCATTGCTCACATCGCCACCTGAGCTCCACCTCCCATCCCACCAGCAGCAGCATTAGTTTCTCATAGGAGTGTAATCTTACTGTAAACGGAGCACACAAGGGATGTGAATTGTGTACTCCTTATGAGAATCTAACGCCCCTCCCCTCCGTTCATGGAAAAATTGTCTTCCGTGAGACCAGTCCATGGTGCCAAAAAGGTTGGGGGATGCTAATAACCATTGCTCTTTCTCTACACCCCTACTCTGTGCTAGGAAGGAGGAGTAAGGGAAGGCTGTCACATGCTGTGTTGTAAGAAAACTGGGACTGGTTTCCGCAGAAAGAAAATGTAATCTGGAAGATAAAATTTGAAGAGAGGTGATCAGGGCTTACCAGTTTCTTGTACAAGCTCCCAGTGTCTGGAGTGTTCTTACCCTCAGAGCCTTTCATGACTGGCTCCTCTATGTTCAGACCTTAATCTGAGGTAACCTCCTCAGAGGGGCCTTCCTTGACTTCTGCAATCAAAGACGCTGTCTACCTTCCCTCATCCAGTCTCTCTCCATCCCAGTAGTCATTTTATTTTCCATGTACCACTAATAAAATGGTGTTATTTAACTGTTTGCTTGTTTGTTTATAGTCTTTCTCTCCCTACTGGCATGTACCGTGTTTCCCCGAAAATAAGACCTACCCCCAAAATAAGCCCTAGCAGGATTTCTATGCATTTGTTAAATATAAGCCCTACCCTGATAATAAGCCCTAGTGATGGGCGTGGCCATGCAGTGTATCTGCATAGCCACGCCATGCATTTCAGCACAGAGAAGAAGGCATCCCCTGAAAATAAGCCCTAGTGTGTCTTCTTAAGAAAAAATAAATATAAGACAGTATCTTATTTTCAGGGAAACACAGTATGCTCCATAAGAACTTCATTATGTTTGGTGCTACATTTCTGAGAAAGTAGGGAAAAAAGGGCTGGAATAGGTGGAGTATGAGGATAAAAAGGAAGAAAATTACAAGTTACCAGATTCAAGAGAGACACTCCTAATGTAAATATCAGCCTCATTTTAGTTTGTTCTGTTGCTCAGTAGAGTCTGTTTTGTTAGGCATAAATTTTGCACATTTGCTTTGAAAAATGGCATCATATAGTTTCTGTTTCCATCGGTGCCAAAGGAGCTTTCTCTGGATTACAATATTTGATAGTGGGTTAATTTGTTATAAAAATTCATCTAGTCTTCAAAAGCAGTACAATTGTACAATGATGCCCTGACTTTTAGAGATATGCTAATTCCAGAAGCTCTACTCATAAAATGTAATTAGAAAATTAGGAAGTTCATCAGATTAGCTCATTAATTCAACCAATGGTCCCTGAGCCAGGGGGAGCCACAACTTTGACTAGTGTAGATTCAGACCCTGCTTCACAGAGAGTAAGGCTTTATTTCCTCAAATTAAAAAAAAAAAAAAAAGGCAGGGGTGTGTGGGGGGGGGAGAAGAAGTGGCTAAACCACTTGTTCCATAATCTATTACGTGTGAGTAGAGATTTTATATTGCATTTTTATTGTGTTCATGAATTTCTATAGTCATCCAGGTATTTGGTCCTGTAGATTGAAGTACACAAATAGGAAGTAAAAGAAGCTCTGGAATTCGTATTTTTTCCTGTCATCCCAAAGAATCTTCAGCAGCTCCTCCCATGCCAGCTGCCCCAGCAGCTCCTGCTTCTTTTCTGCTAATATATTGTCAAAATCCTGCAGAAGATAGCTGTGGCGTGACCCTGTGGGTCCCTCCCTCTCCTCCCCCCTCACTTCCCTGTTGCAGGGAAAGCTTTATCACACCACATCTGAACATTTTGTTTTTATAAATAGTAAAACCGTCAAGCAAAGTGGTGGTGGCTAAGCAAACTGGTAATTAAAGCTGCCGCTTGCAGGCATAGTTCTTTTTGTTTAGTTGACATAGTTATGTTGAAGAAACCAGTTTAGTGGCCACAGCCCTACTTTTAGGTCTTAAACTCAAAGCACAGAATCCTAAAGTAAGTTGAATTTTAAAATCCACTTTGATTTTCAAATAAAAGGTGTAGGTTTAGGGCGGCGCCTGTGGCTCAGTGAGTAGGGACCGGCCCCATATACTGAGGGTGGCGGGTTCGAACCTGGCCCAGGCCAAACTGCAACAAAAAATAGCTGGGCATTGTGGCAGGCGCCTGTAGTCCCAGCTACTCGAGAGGCTGAGGCAAGAGAATCGCCTAAGCCCAGGTGTTGAAAGTTGCTGTGAGCTGTGACATCACAGGGCTCTATTGAGGGCAAAAAAATAAGACTCTGTCTCTAAAAAAAAAAAAAAGAAAGAAAGGTGTAAGTTTAGATAGTTTTAAACAAAATTGAGAAGCATTAAGAACACAAAGTATATCTAAATAGCTATATTTTGTAAACATGCAGACATAAATAACTTACTGAAAAGAGGGTTGGGTTATAAATACATTGTAGTCCTGAAGTGTGAAACAAATGCTTACAGACTGCATGTTTTAAGGGTTCTTACAAGAACATTTTGAACTAGGCATATACCTACATTCTAAACAAAATTGGAGTTTTTAAGGCACGGTTTTTCAAAAACATTTGGTCAGTAATTTTAATGAACACAGTGCTTGCCATGTGTCTGAACCTGTTGTAGGTACTTTGTAAATGTTAACTATTTGAGTTCTCAGGTCAACTCTATAAATAGCTATTATGTTTCTTCCCATTTTATAGATGAGAACACTGAGGCACAGAGAGGGTAATTAATTAGCCTGTGAGCACACAGCAGAGCCAGCATTCAAACCCAGGGTTGTCATCCTGGACCTCTGATCCCTGCTGCTTCCCATGAATATACTGACAGTGAATAGAGAGGACCTTTTGCTAACATGAGCTTATATACATGAAGGTGAGCGTGGCAGTCCATCCTCACTTTTATAATTCCTTTTATCTAGCTATTTTCATAATTTGAAGACTCCTCCTTTGCCAAGTACCTGAGGTTCTTTCATACTATATGTCTGTTTTCTTCAGTGGCTAATAATCAGACCCCTCTGCCAGGGTTTTTGCCTACAATGCAGTTTTGCTTATGGAAAATTTGTGAATCCCAACTCTCAAAGGATGTTGAGTTGGTCTTCACTTCCAAGCCATTTTTCTTTTAACTAATTGTGTCCAAACAGTTGGGAAATATAATTTAAGATGCTGATATATTTAAGGTTCAGTTTCCTTTGATATTTACAAAATGTACAGATAGTAAAGAACTTAGGAGGTCAATCTTCCATACTGAGAGAGATGTGAGCTTTTCCTTCTTTAGTGCTAAAGAATTTACTAATCCTAGAAACTTAAAAATATAAAATGGTCAGAAAAAATGATGACTGAGTTCTGTTTTCCAAACCAACACAAAGTTATTTTTACCATTATTCAGAAGATAACAAAGGTATTTCATAAGGGATGTGGAAAAATGATAAAAAATTTTAGCCTGTGTACTTTTTTTTTTTGAGACATAGTATTACTTTGTCCCCCCTTGGTAGAGTGTCGTGGCATCACAGCTCACAGCAACCTCGAACTCTTGGGTTCAAGTGATCCTCTTGCCTCAGCCCCCCAAGTAGCTGGGACTATAGGCACTTGCCACAGGAAGCAGCTATTTTTGGAGATGAAGACTCTCTCTTGCTCAGGCTGGTCTCGAACTCCTGAGTTCAAGCAATCCCACTCCCTTGGCCTCCCAGATGATGTTTATAATCTTTTTATCTACTTACTTGCCATCTTCATATCTTCTCTGGTGAGGTATCTGTTCAGGACTTTTGTCCATTTTATAATTGAGTTGCTCGTTTTCTAATAGTTGAGTTTTCGGCATTCTCTGTGTATTTTGGATAGCTATCCTTTATCAGATGCGTGTTTGGCAAATATTTTCTTCTAGTCCGTGGACATTGCCATTCACAGAGCAGAAAGTTTTAATTTTAATTAAATCCAGCTTATCAATTTTTTCTTTCATGGATCATGCCTTTGATGGCGTATCTAAAAAGTCACCTCCATAATCCACGGTCAATTAGGTTTTCTCTTTTGTTATCCTCTAGGGTTTTATAATTTTGTATTTTACATGTTGGCCTGTGATCCATTTTGAGTTAATTAAAATGAAGGACCAAAGATTTGGGTCTAGATTCTTTTTTTTTTTTTATGTGAATAGTCATTTGCTCTAGCCCCATTTATTGAAAAGACTATCTTTGCTCTATTGTTTTGGCACGTCCTTTCTCAAAGATCACTTGACTATATTTATGTGGTGTCTGTTCACCTTTTATAACCAGAGTAAAGAATGTAGTATACAAAACATTTTTAATGAAGCGACTTCAATAAAAGTGTGTGGAAAACAAAACAACTCATCCCTATCCCAAAGAGTTCACACGGTCAAGCTGGAGCAGCCCAGGGAGTGCCACACGTGAGGGTTGGGCAGGTGGAACTTCCATGGCAGGGAAGGGCACCCGTGTACAGCAGTCTCAGAAGACAAACCCACCTCAGGGCCCCAAGTTCTGAGAGATCAGAGGAGAAACGGGGGCCCAGGAAGGGAGCCAGTGCTACCATCCAAAGAGCCTAACCTATATAGAAAGGAAGAAGCAGGAAGAGATTCCAGACAGATGGATGGATTTGTACAAGTGACACAGTGCTCCATCCGAAGCCAAAAGTTTCTGCTTTCTGTCCTTAATAAGCTGCCAAGTGCTGGTGGGAACACAGTGGAAGCGGGAGGGAGCCAAGGCTCTGTGGGCAGTAGTAGTAGCTGTTGGTGTTGGCAAAAAAGGCTAGGATTGCTTCCCAGCTAAACCTCATTTTTCTGTTAGTCACTTTTAAATTATAATAGCAGGATCTTCCAGAATATTACAACATTGTTGTGGCTTCTTTACAGATTACCTGTACTTCCAGGAGCCTGTCCAAGCTTCCCTAATTTATCCACCCACCCAGTTTTTATTGAGTGTCCCAAGTAGGTCGGGATTGGGTAGGTGAAAGTGACTATTAAAGGCAATTCAGGGCCAGGCATGGTGGCTCGCGCCTGTAATCCCAGCACTCTGGGAGGCTGAGGTGGGCTCATCGCCCGAGACCCTGTCTCTAAAAATGGCCAAGCACTGTGGCAGACACCTGTAGTCCCAGTTACTTGGGAGGCTGAGGCAAGAGAATCACATGAGCCCAAGAGTTTGAGGTTGCTGTGAGCTGTGACACCATGGCACTCTACTGAGGGTGACAAAGTGAGACTCGGTCTAAATAAATAAATAAATGCGATTCAGGCACAGCTTCCTAGCCCAGGAAACTTGCAGCCTTTTAATAAAATAAGTAACAAGGAGAATCACATGCTAAAGGTGCAATGTGATACTTTAGAAGTGTTGAAAAGGGTGAAAGTTTTGACTTATTGCTTACTCACCGTGATCTGAAGCAAACTCCTGCAGAGTCCGTTTTGCCTTGGTATGATGTCTGTTTTAACACCAAGTACTATGCCTGGTGTGTAATAAAGTATCGCTTGTATTAGTAGTGGAGGAATACAAGTAGAGTGCAGTGTAAATTCAGTGGTCTATTGTCAAGGCTGGAGAAATAAGAATGATAATATCTCGGAATTACTGTGAAGGTCAGAAATAATCTTTTCCTTCAAATTGCTTAAACATTCCCAAAATAAGCTTTTAGTAAAAGTGGAAACAACTGCTGCTTATTCTTTAGAACAAAGAAGGAAAAAAGATTACTTTTTTAAAGGTTAATGTCTCCCCAAGGAAAGCTCGGTGGGGTTTTTTATTCTTTTGTATACCCACAAATTTAGGAGTCTTGTGGATTTTTGGCATTTGTGGTGTTCAAAGTTGTTTGTTCCTCAATTCCTGTAAAATCTCTCTGTAGCATCTTTTGAGACAATATGTAAAAGAAACATCAATGTTATATTCAAGGGTGCTCCCACTAGGGTATTCAATGCTGTTGTAAGAGTCTCAAAGCTGGGGTCTTGGCTGGTAGTATCATCATGATTCCAAGCTGAGTGCCTCAAAAGACTCTGAGCACTGAAAAGATAGGTAGACCAAGGAAATCAAGTTTATCTGGGCTTCCTAAACAGCCTTTCCCCTCATCAGAAAAACTTGTGGCCTTTAATCTGCATGATCAAGGAAGAGTTAGTACCAGCATACATCCCATTGGATCACTAGCCATGCAAGGCAGCACTAGCCTTGTGCTTATTCCCACTCAACATGGCCTTAGCAATGGATTTGGTCGTTCAGTCCACCTATGAAAAAGGCTTGGCTTGGCACCTGTGGCTCAATCGGCTAAGGCTCCAGCCACATACACCTAAGGTGGCGAGTTCGAATCCCCAGCCCGGGCCCACCAAACAACAATGATGGCTGCAACCAAAAAATGGCCGGGTGTTGTGGCGGGCGCCTGTGGTCCCAGCTACTTGGGAGGCGGAGGCAGGAGACTCGCTTGAGCCCAGGAGTTGGAGGTTGCT
>CAUYQV010068184.1:0-26943 GCA_963574575.1 Galagoides demidoff | reverse complement strand
ACCATCAATTATAACAAAACACTGTAATGGCAGCACCTTGTAGCTCAGTGGGTAGGGTGCCAGCCACACACACCAACACTGGCAAGTTCAAAGCCGGCCGGGGCCTACTAAACAACAATGATAACAACAGAAAAATAGCTGGGCATTGTGGCGGGCACCTGTAGTCCCAGCTACTCAGGAGGCCGAGGCAAAAGAATCACTTAACCCCAAGAGTTTGAGGTTGCTGTGAGCTGTGATGGAACAGATTCTACCCAGGGCGACTGCTTGAGACTCTGACTCAAAAAACATAAAAACAGAAAAATGCTCTAATGTAAAATATTAAAAGCAGGAGAAACTGAGAGGGAGAATGTATATACTACACTACCTGCCCAATTTTTCTATAAATATAAAACTGTCCTAAAAAGTCTACTCACTTTTTAGAACTGTAAATACGTAGCTCGGAAGCAGAATATTGAATAGAGTGATGAAGTCTTGAGAAAGCAGAGAGAAGGATTCAACAACACAGTGACAGCAACAGAGATTTCTAAATAGAGCTTTGAAGGCTGAACTGGAGTTTGCCCATCAGGGTGAAAGAATAAAAATTCCAGACCAAAAGAATAAAAATTGAGCTCTAAAGTGGAGTAAATACATGTACATTTACAAAATTTGGAAAAATAATTATTCTTCAGAAGAGTCTAGAAGCATAATGGAAAGCACACCAGCTTATGAGATTAGAATCCTGTATCTGCTGGCGGGAAGTGGCACAATGAATTGGTAACAGGGCAGATTCGGGCACCAGACTACAGGGATTGTGAGTCCCCCTTCACCACTTACTAGCTGAGTGACTGTAGCCAATTTAGATAACCTCTTCATGTTTCAGTTTCCTCATCTGTGAAAGGTGGATAATAGTGTCTGCCTCAGATTGTTATGGTGAGTTAACTTATCCTCAGAGCTTAGTGTCTGACGCATGGTACATGCTAAGACAGTGTGAGGTATTATCGGCACCATTATGACTAGTATAAATTACTGGCTGTGACTCTGGGCAACTCCTTTCACTTTTCTGAACCCTCCTATGAACTCTAACATGGGCTGATAAACCCGCTTACCTCAAGGAGTCAATGTAAGAATCAGTGGCAGTATAAAGTGCCCCAAATAATGTTTAGCCATCAATGAGGTTAGTAACTGCTATTCTAAAATATTATGCTATAATCTTGCATAAGAGTTAAGTAAAAACAAAACTATAGAAATTCAGAGACCTCATGCTTACCCCCAGTTTAGCTGCTACAAAAGATGCCCTTTAGCCTTCCTGAACTCAGTTTCCTTACCTGTGAAATGGGAGAGTATTAGCATTGCTAAGAGGAACAAATGGAAGTATTTCTGAAGTGTATAAATATGTAAGGTAAAGCAACAGTATTTCTGGGCAGAAATTGAATCTGCCTATTCAGACATATATCACACATAGGTTTCATACTATTTGAATGAAGGTCAAGGTGACTTAAAATAAGAGTATTACCCTAAACCTACACATAAATGAAATGGGACACTAAGACTCATTCCTGATTTACAGCAATAGAAGAAGTGAACAGGAACAGACTAGCCAGAGGAATATAACATTTGGTATAAACTGAGTTTTCTAGTGGAATGAAGAAAAATAGAAAAGGAGAGAAAGTGGTCTTCCCAAACTTTCTAATAAAAGGTGCCACCTGTCTTTGAGGGATCAGATGATTGGAAGGGAACCTAAATGAAGACTTCTGAGAACAGACTCCACCACCCACATCTACTGTTGTTCCTAAAGGTCTCGTGAGCAGTGAGCCAAGCATTGCCAGACAAACCAAAGGAAAAGTAAGGTCGTTAACTGAACTCAAAGAATTATTGTCTCATTGGATAGATCAAGTCTATATTCAGAAAAAGAAATAATTTTAAAAAGTAAAAGATGTGGCTCACGCCTGTCATCCTACACTCTGGGAGGCTGAGGCAGGTGGATTGCTTGAGCTCACGAATTTGAGGCCAGTCTTAACAAAAGCAAGACCCCATCTCTACTAAAAAAAAGTAGAAAAACTGAAGCAAGAGGATCACTTGAGCCCGAGAGTTGGAGGTTGCTGCAAGCTATGACACCACGGCATTCTACCCAAGGCAATAGCTTGAGACTCTGTCTCAAAACAAAGGAAAAAGAAAAGATGAACTATGTCTGGAAAAGAACAGTGGCAACTGCCAGGGAGGGAAGAAAGAGATTGTGGGGGTGAGGGGGGAGGTGGTGACTTCTTCATCTTCATCTCCATTATAACTGGAATTATTAAGAATCTGATGCAAATATATCATAATACTAATATTTTATTAAAATGGGTGATATTTCTGTTTGCCATTCATATGTATACATTAAAATTATACTCCTAGAACCTCTGTAAGTTGACCACCCAAGGGACTATAACGAACTGGTCAACACGTGGAGGTGGTCAACATAAGGAACTAGGTCTACTATGCTAATATGTACACGTGGTCCAGTCTGTGAAAATTAAGTCAACTTAAGGAGGTGGTCAACTATGGAGGTTCTACTGTGTTTCTCAGTAAAACTAAATTTTAAAATAAGAAAAAATAAAGAAAAATGAACACCATACGGCTGGCACAAAGAGTCGGTGGTATTACAAATCACAGAAAGACTGGTCACGCTGGACTACTGGTGGGGAGAAGCAGGTGAGAGAGGAGATGTGGGTGGTGCAGATGGGTAGGGTTTTCATGCAAGGAAAAGAGGAGGAAAAGTCAATCTCAAACCTAAGACCAAATCCTAGAAAAGACAAGTGACATAAAGTTGTGAGGTCCTTAGATGGGGAGGCATGGATGGACAGGATCTGAAGACAACAGATGTTTCCCCTCTATGTTAAGATGACTTTCCCAAGGGAAGTAGCTCTTCACTCAGAGAAGACAACCTGGACGACAATGTTTACAGAGCTTAGTGACATAAATTCTGTGGGGCTAGAATCTACAACCCATGATCCATGGATGCTCTTGGGGGCTGGAGAGTCCTTGGAATTCATTTTGTGAATGTGTGCGATCCTCTGATGAAAAGGTCTGTAACTCTGACCATATTCTTAAACGGTAATAGGATCCCCAAAATGTTTAACAACCACTGGTGGAGACTGTTGGTAAACAATGCCCCCAAGACGTTTGTGAACAACTGATTCTGATTCCTTCAGCTGGGCTGACCGCCAGCACCTCTGTTCCAACAAGTTGCAGCTTTGTATCAAAAGAGGCAGAAATGCCCAGATCCTAGACCTCTCAAAAATGACCAAAACTTTGCTTTAACCACATATCATCTTCAAAAGGGGGGGGCGGTGGGCATCGCCCTTCTCTATTATTTCCCAGGGAAAAAAAAAATGGAAGAAAACATGTCCCATTTTACCTGGGGTTGGTACCACCTTAGGGTGGTCAGGAGAAGAGAAACTGTCTTTCATCACTACAAAGTTAAAAAACCAGACACACACACAACTGACAGAGGGTTAACAACCAAGTTCACATTCCCAGCCCCTTGCTCAGCTCACTAGGTCATGTTGTCTTTCTGGGCTATATCTCCACATTTCTTGGAATTTGTAACCGACATTTAAATTAACTTTGATGCACTCTACACTTTGAGGTAAAACTGGTTGTGAGCAAAAACAACTTCAAAAGTCTAAAGTCCTCGCTCCCTTTTTGGACCCTAAGCACCCGAAGGACATGCTGTCATCCCCCAAACGCTGGAATGTCTTCCCGGAAAGTGAGTTAAAATGACATTTTTGCTTATTCTCCTTTTTATTGTAATTGCTGATTAACAACTTCTTGGTTTCTTGTTTCTCACATTTTTGCCCTTTCTGCCTTGCAAATGAATTTTATTAAGCAGCATAGCTGATTGTAAAACAATGTAAAGCCTAACAACTGTTCATAATTGTCAGATCGCCTGGAATTAAAAAACATTTTTTATTTGAGGATGGGCCAGATTCCTCAGACAATAAAAAATCAAAATATGGCTCCTAAGACATTTCTTGACAAGCTTATTTACGATAGTGGAACTAATCAATAAACTCTTCCACATTGTTTTATTTCCAGTTTCAAAACCAGCTGTAAAATCAATGTAGTTGACTTGATTAAATTATTGGGAAGTCTCTCTCTCTCTTATCTAGCTACGAGGCAGTGTTTGCAATACATTTACAATAGAACCTCACGGAATGGCTAAACAATTACAGAATTCCCGAAGAATGATTCCTAAGTGTACAAACACATTAAAAATCCTCTGTTCAGGCCAGTTTGCTATATAATTCTGAATAGAGTGTGACCTTGCTTCCCTCAGAGACCCTCTGGAATTTGGCTCTTATTTCAGCCTCTCCTCTGCCAAGCATATAGAATGAATTAGGGGAAGGTCTGCTGCAGACGCACCCCACCCTCAAGGGTTTCCACTAGAGAGCTGGATGTTTGAATCCCACAGTTCAACTGAAATGTAAAAATGGCCGTGCTTTCAACGTTGAGTTTTACTTCCTTTAGTCTTATGCTCGCCCTTTTGTTCCTTCCTTCCAATTTTACTTCCCATTGAGAGAATAAAAGTTGAACAAATATAAGCAGGAAACCTAACCAGTCTCCATCAAGGGTTCTCAACCTGTGGGTTGCAACCCACAGGAACTGTATTAAAGGGCTGCGGCATTAGGCAGGTTGAGGATCACTGGTCTAAATGCACATTTGTAGTGTCCTAATTTCAGGTGTTCACACTCTGAAGGGGTCCCATGCACTCTCATCACTGATGGCAGGGAAGGAGGCATCAGGAGCTTCCTCAATTCCATTGTAATTGTGGTACCCAGAGTGGCTGTGGCTGAGCGCAGGGCAGCTGCCCCTGGGTTCTGACAGATGTGGCTTTCCAGTGTCTTTTTCTGCTCTCCTGTCCCCATTGTTACCACCTCTTCTTCTGCTTCACATACTTAGAGCTCTCTTGCTTTTCTGCTTCTGGGCTGTTAAGAGGAAGTATCTCATGGTTTAATTCACTGTAAGAGGTAGAGTATGCAAAGGAAAGAACGTGGACCCGCCAGCAGACCAACTGGGGGATCAGATGTCAGCGCCACAGTTCAATCCCTTAACAGAGTGACTCAGGAAAGTCACTGAGTCTCTCTGAGATCTGAATTCCGCATTTGTAAAACAGGGAAAAGCCAAGACGATGAGGAGGAGGCACCTATCAAGCTTGGGGCTCACATTCAGAATTTAATAAATTCTAGATGGTTTCTCCTCCTTTCCCACTTCCAGGCTTACACCTCCCAGCAGTATACGTCTTTTAAACTAGATGATATAAAGGAATTTCTTAAAAAGGGGGATGTTTGGCCCTGATCCCTTAAGCTGGGAAGATGCTCTCCAGATTACGCCACTCGATGCTGTGTTGAGGGTGACGGTTATAGAGCCGAGAGTGAAGATCTCTCAACTTTTAAACAAAAGTAATTCTAAATTCCTGTGTTTCAGTCACCAGCTTCCCAACTGCGGGAAAACTACTGCACCCCTGCAAATGGATTTTATTTTATGTAAGAGGTATGTCTTAGAAAAGCTGTGCAGTACAGATGGTTGTAAACGTAATGATGTTTGCCATATTTGTTTTGTGACAATCCTCTTCATTTGTTTAATAATCCAGGTTGTCTGGTGCTCTGTTTGGACTGCATATCTCAAAGCCTGGGACAGTGTGTTTGGAATTGTTGGAGGGTTTTTTGCAGTTTTTAATATCCTTTAACAGGAGGATTTTAAAAATATCACGAACAACGGACATAGGTATGTGCAAACCTAATGACCCTCTCAATATGTGAGGTGAACAGGATAGGAGAGAAAATCGAGTTAAAGCCGAGAAATCAAGGTCAAACTGTTACTGAGTGTTGCTCCTCAGCCAAGAATCCAGACTTTGCTGTTATTGTTACAGTGGTGGTGGTTGTTTTAAACACTAATACTGTGTTTAATAATTCCTACCACACTACTGATTCTCTAGCAAAATAAATAAATAAATAAATGCTTTTGTTAGATAATTGGCAGTATTTTTAAGCAACTGATCTGTTTTACCAATAGCCACACGGAACACATCCCTTACTAAAAAAGTCCACACTGTTTCGGTGTGTTTAGGTTTCAAAAACCCTATATTAATGTATTTTCCTTAAACTGCCACACAAATAATTCTAAGAGTTACTGTTTACCAAATCTTCACTTAGGACATCAAAATTTAATTTATGTTAACTGTTTAAAGAAAAAAAGAAACTTTGGATACTATAGAATATTTTCAACAACATAAAGTTATAAATTCAGAAGATATGGAAAAAACAATATATTTAACTTTCCCAGAAATTATTTATGTTTGAAACCCAAACTGGTTAACTAAAATACGTCTATCGGGGAGCACGTGGAGATGATATGGAGAACGGTAGACCCGGGGTAGAGAGGGTACCTAGGGGTAGAGAGGGTACCTAGGGGTATACATATTGAACCAAGTTGTCTTTTCATCTCCTTTCTCTCCCTAGGTCCATCATGCCTCCCCCCCAACTCTCTTGGGATCTGGCACAGGACAATGGTTTTTCTCATCCCGTTCCCTTTGGTAAAAATGGTTAAAAAAAAAAAAAAGTAGGAGGAGGGGACTTTGTTTTACCAGTACTTGGTAAAGGAACTGGGGAAATGGACTAATTATTTGTTTTATGGAAACAGCAAATACTCAGCAATATTCAGCAATGATGACATTAGACTTTAAATAATTACCAGCATAATTGAAATGATACTATATAATCAATGCTTAACCTCAAAACAAAGTGCTGATACTCTCCTAATTTAGTCATCTGTCTCAGCACCTGTAGCTCAGCAACTAGTGTGCCGGCCACATGCACTGGAGCTGGCGGGTTCAAACCCAGCCCAGGCCTGCCAAACAATGACAATAACAACAGCAACAAAAATAAAATAAAATAAATAAATAAAGTCATTATCTATAGGAATACTGAGGATTAGGGTCCTTAATCCCTCCTAAAATGGGATAAAAGATTGGGCATTCAAATTCTTCCATGTTTGTTTTTTCTCTATGAATAAGATCAGGAACCCAGGCTTCAGACTCTGTGCCTAATAGGCTTAGAATCCTAATTCCCAGGGAAAGTGTCTGGGACCCAGGCCCCAGAGACACGGAGAACAGGACAGGAGCTCTTGATGTGCTCTACTTTAATGAACTTGTGTAAGCAGGTTCATTGTAATTAATTTCATCACTAGTTTTGTTCTTATAGAAGTTAAGAGAAAAAGCTAGTCTATGGGGGGAAATTTTATTAAAATTAGTTGGACTTATGGTTGGATTTCATTATCTTGTGTTTAAAGAAATGTTTCTTGGCATTTAAGGGGGGTAATGTGCCCTATCACTTCACCTCTAGTACCATTGAAGACATACCTGATGGCTGGACACCAACCTCCAAAGATTCTTATTCAGGGCACCCCTGCCCTCTAGTTTCTCAAGTCCCAGTGATGCCAGATCCTGAACTAAATAATTTCATGCAAACAAAGTCAACATTATTACTTCTATTTTTACGCTTTATCTAGTGAATTAAGCATCTTAAAGAGAAATCTTCCCTCCCCCCCTCCTTCCCTGGCTGGTGCTGGACTGAAAAAGAAAGCCCATAAAATGCAAAAAAGAAAAACATCCATAAAATTCATTCTCATTTCTTTAATCTCTTCAAGAGACTTCAGTTCATAGCTAAACAAAGTTTTTTCCACGCTAGACAATTTAATATTGCTCATTTCTAACAGTGAAAAGTTACAGTTCATGACAGCCCAAAACTCAAAGAAATCAGCAATCATTCCGAAAACCCTTACAAATTATCTTTAAATGGAAGGCATGAAGTTGTGGGAACAGCCACCAAGAACAGCTACGGGCAGATTGATTCATCAGCACTCAGTGGGTTAATTAAGAAACAAAGATACCAAGAACACACACAATTATGACCGGCCTGGCTTTGCTTATTCAGTCTCAGTCGGAGACCACAACTTCTTTCAAATAACCCCAGTTTATTTTTGAAAAAAAAAAAAAATCCTGCCTTAGACAGGATATGGGGGAGGAGCTAAGGGGTGATGTTTTACACATGCACATCTGGATACAGTCCAATTATTTCCCTTAAACATTCCCCCAGTTGTTTTCATTTTGCTCCATGCTTTGGCATTCATAAATTTGTGAGATTAATTGTGTGTCAGCAGTCTGCAGGCCTGGAGCTGGGCACCGCTTTAATAGCAATACAGCTACAAAACGGCTCTGTAAAGAAATACATTCACATTTTTAAAAAGGAAAGGAGAGCCACATAGTTCATTTCTGTTTAATATCATGGCCATGACACTGTACATAAAGAAGGTGGTGTAACCTTTCAGAGAACTTCCTTGATAGCAATATGTATTTATATGTGTGTATGTGTGTGTGTGTGCCCGTATATATATATCCCATATATGTATCTATGCATATATATAGTCACATATATTATATATACTGGCATATATCAATTGGACTGTTTTAAAGCATAGAAAGAATTCATTGAGAAGTACGATGGAGAGTTCAGGGCTGGGCATCTGTGTTCCTTGTTTACATCTGATCATTTTGAAAGGAGGGTCAAAAAATGGCATTCCTCATCCTGGAAATGGGCCAGGATTAAAATCACCTTTGCCAAAGGCACCGACGACACATCTCAGAGACGATGAAAACCATCTTTCTTTTAGACTGTATTTTGAGAAGTCTCCCCTGCTTTCCAAACTACTATATGAAAAGTGAAACTAGACGCCCCAGCCCTGAGGAGTAGAGCTTACAAACAATGAGCTCAATGAGGGAAGAGCTATGTTCCCCCAGAGCCCAACAAAATGGCTGCCCTTGGTCAGTGCTGAGTAATTGCTGACTGACAGTGAAATAACTACTTTTTCAATGTTGATAAGCAGATAACTTATTCTTGTTTGATGCTCTCTTGCATTGCATCCATGACTAGGAAATAAACTTACCAGACGCTGCAATGTTTTCACATAACAAAGGTAATAGGTGGGGCACTTTTCCACATACATTAACTGAGCAGAATGTTCTAGATTAAAGTTCCAGGATTGGTAACATCCCTATGGGAAGGAAACTGGAAGCTTCTCCTCTAACCCTCTACCAAACAGAAAACATACAGCTATTGGAAAAGTGCTGAGTGTTCTACTGGAAAATAATTAGAATTCAAATAAATTGTATGGCACCTCTGCGGAAAAAGGAAGAAAGAAACCTTTTATAATCTTCTGTTTTTCTTCAAGTACACTGTCAATATGTGATGTGAAGTTTTACCTAAATCAAACCATAATCTAGCAGCAAGCTCCTAAGTATACAAGCAACAAAATGTATTGCAGGTATTGCAATGGACCCACTTATCCTTACTTATCAGAATCTTTTGTATATAAATATATTTGAAGGCTGCTGAGAAAGATCACACATTCTTCTTTAGACTCAGTCTCCTCTTGTTTAAAATAAGCTGAACATTATCAGCCTTATCTACTACTCAAGGTGACCATCAGCAGCCAATGAGCTGTCAGAGCAACTGGTCCACCATAACACACAAATATTGGACTCCATGCAACACACTAACCCTCTTATGATTTACTCATGGCTCTATACTGAAAACCCAAAATGCATAACAGCTTGTTTTTAACATTAACTAATTTACTTAGGTTAACTAGAATTATAGTAACAAATTAATTCCCACATGACAACCATCACAGGTTCATTCTAAAGTTATTCAAGTGTGACACAGTAACAGAAGGCAAACCTGCTTCAAAAACAATGCAAATTTTTGACTCTAAGACATGATATGATATTTGTAACATATTTGAAGATACAATTAATTATTATTTTTATTTTTTTTTATTTCAGGTTAATGTGAGGGTACAAACAACTAAATCACAGTATTTGAATTTATTAGGTAAAATCTCTCTAATAGCCATGTCCTGGACCCAAAAAGTGTGCCATACACCCTTATACTGTTCCCATTCAATGGGAGCACCCCAAGCACCCCCTCCTCTTTACCCTCTCCCTCATTTCTCCTCCTCCAACTTGAATTAAAATGAGTTTTTATTCTATATAGGCATGAACTAGATCATCTACTGGCTTCGTATTAGTATTGAGTACTTTGGATATTTGCTTTTCCATTCTTGTGACACTTTACTAAGAAAAATGTGTTTCAACTCCATCCAGGTTAATACAAAAGATGTGAAGTCCCCATCTTTTTATGGCTGAATAGTATTCTATGGTATACATATGCAACAGTTAATTTTTTTTTATCTAAACAAATCAATTTTCACTGGTTGAGCTTACTATCTACCAATTGTGGAGCTCTAGTCTTAGGTTCAAATCCCTGCTACAATTTCCACGAGCACAAAACAAATTAACCTCTCAAAGCTTTTGTTTCCTCACAGAGTAACACCTACTCTGACAAGGTTATCGTGAAGATGAAGATGTGGGATATGAAGAAGTGCTTCTTACACAATTGTCACCCTCTACTTACTGTAAAAAATTATTAAATCCATATTCCCAAAACTATGCAGGGAAAATAAGTCCAGAATTAAGTAAAGCCGTACACAATCCGGCCACAAATGATCAAGCCTAGCATCATTAACACCCCCCTACACACACACACACACACACACACACACACACACACACATTTATGACTATTACCTGTGCACATGTTTTCCTAGACAGTTTCTACACATCATACAGAAGCTGAAACAAACCATAGCAAAAAACACCGCTCTCCTTTTCAACAACATCTTGAATTCAGCGGTTGCAATGTCATTTTAATAGAATGATACGTCCAATCACTTTAACAATGATGGTAATTATAATTAATACGTGCTTTATCCTTTCACTTTTTAAAGCATGTTCCTATCAGTTATTTCTCTTGGCTTCCAAATGACACTATGAGAATAAAATCTTGAGTTCTGTTCCAATTAAAAACCAGTGCACGTGGTTCGAAAATTTTTTTTTTTTAATTTTTGAAAAAATTTCGAAGAGAATTCGAAAAAATTTTTCTCAAAACCAAGACTCAGCAGAACTGCTCAGAAAAGCTCTGCAACGCCACCAGTGATCCAAGTCCACCTCATCATACATAAACCAAAGTTCACAAGTGAAAATCAAGCACCACCAGCAATAAACCAAGCATTATGGATTCTAGTCCAGACCGGGGGAGGGGGTGCTTTCTATTAATGCAAAATCAGAGTTGACATTCTGAAAGTAGGCTCCACAAACTAACACCTTCAGCACTCTGTCCTCAAGTTCAGTTTCATTCAAAGTGCACACGCTATAACTACTATGACCGGCCTGGATTTACAGCAGTAAGTTATCCCACAGCTCAGAGCATTCCTTATACTTTAGGCCCAAAGAGGTTCACTGTTACTCCTCTATTTTATGGATCAAGACATAAAGTGATAGTCATGTCCATGGAGCTGAAATATCGGCTTAAATTTCGCTGACCACATTTCACTCTGTAAGGTGACCCCTGAACCCCCTGCATTCTAGCTTCTACCCTTAACATCCCATTTCAG
Organism: Galagoides demidoff; assembly: GCA_963574575.1. Classification (NCBI taxonomy): domain Eukaryota; kingdom Metazoa; phylum Chordata; class Mammalia; order Primates; family Galagidae; genus Galagoides; species Galagoides demidoff. The sequence goes on along the minus strand of CAUYQV010068184.1, from coordinate 15,414 downwards.
TGAAATCCTAAAGATCACTGATAGTCAGCTGACAGCCAAACCCAGTGACTTATCCTTACTTCCTCTCATTGATATCTGTGTAATATCAGTTTAAAGCTGTGTTAATAGTAAAGCAGGGTATATTTTCTGTGTGTCTGTTTCTCTCTCTTCGCCCCCATGACACGCAATATGTTACCATCTTGCTGCTCGGCTGCTTTGCCTCTGTTCAGTCCACCCCTACTTTACTTCTGGATCCTCTTCGACTTACTGCTCCGCTTTGTTCTGCTCTGTCTTCCGTGATCTTCCCTTTAGAAGGATATATACATGATTTACTCTTGTACTTTCAGAATGCCATATAGTTCTGAGCACGTGGTAAATACTCAATGCACATTTTTAGATAAATGAGTAAAATGACTTTCCATGGAAGTATAAGCCTCTGAACATCTGGACACTTTCTCAAGATTTAGGTTTATTTGTAATCACCAACATGTCGGGCTGGAATTGGATTACTTTTGTATTCACCTGACTATTACAGTCATGCACCAGGTAACATTCCAATCAATAGACCACACACGCATACAGTGGTGGGCCCATAAGATTATAAGACCATATTTTCACTGTACCTTTTCTATGTTTAGCTGCATAAATACGTCCCATTGTGTTATAGCTTCCCATCATATTCAGTATAATAACAAGCTCCATCATTGCAGAGTAGACTATATACCATCTAGGTTTGTGCAAGTATACCCTGCGATAGTCACAAAATGAAGAAATCCCCAAGCAACACAGTTCTCAGAATACAGTCCCGCCCTGAAGCAACACATGATCATATATTCATTGAGTACATTAAGGAATATGACAAAAAAGAAAAAAAGGAACATGTCGCCTAATACCATACGGCAATACTGAGGGGGTGTGTATCCTTCATGAAGATCCACTGGAGATACTTCTCTCATTCACAATGTCTCAGATTGTGTTTGTCTTTGGGTCCCCAAACCCTGTAACTGTCAGCATTTCCTCCAGGTTAGCTGGAAAGTACACTCAAAGCCAAAGTGCTTTATAACGCAAAATTACATATTCTTTATTAATAACGTTACATCTCCTACTCCTATTATCTTATCCCCCAATTTTGTTTCTTCCTTATCTTATATTTCTGGGTCCCCACAAGTAGGTAATAAAGCCTCTTTTCATAAACTTCTTTCTGAACATGTTTATCTAGCCACTCAATTTCAGAAAGTACAGTAATCCCCCCTTATCAGCAGGGGATACATCATTCCAAGGCCCCCCAATGAATACCGGAACCCTGAGCTAATAGAAACCCTGCACACATCATGTTTTTTCCCCAGATAGATGTACAACTATGACAAAGTTGACTTTACGGATTAGGTACAGTAAGAGATCAAAAACAATAATGAATAATCAAATAGAACAATTACAGCAGCGGACTGTAATAGAAGTCACGTGAATGTGGTCTATCTAAAATATTACTACATCTATTGTTCTCCCCTCCCACCTCCCTTTCTGTAATAAATCCACATAGGTAAGTCTTGCTATTATTTTAAGTTGGTTGCTTTCCAGACCAGACACTTTCTAGGGTTTTCCACTGAGAAGTGAATCAGCCCCGCATTCAAAACCTTTCACAATTCCTCCTCAGCCTAACTTTTTTCACTCTGTATTAATTATCTTTTGCTGCATAACAAATTGTCCCCAGACTTGGCAGCTTAAAGCAACAAACATTTATTATCTACTGGTTTCTGTCAGTCAGGAATCTATAATTGGCCTACGTGGGTGATTCTAGCTTAGGGTCTCCCCCAGATTGCGGTTAGGCTGATGGCTGCAGCTGAAACAGCTCATCTCAGGAAGGATGTTTCCGAGCTGATTAACCTGGCTACTGGGAGACTTCAGCTCCTGACTGGTCGGTACTAGTTTTCTATGACTGTTATTAAAAAAGTACCGCAAATTTGGGGCTTAAAGCAAGGCAAATTTATTAGCTCACAGTTCTAGACATCATAAATCTAAAGTGGGTCAACAGATCTGCATTCCTTTTAGAGGCTCCAGGGGGAATTTTTCCCTTTCCTTTCCTGCCTCTAGAGGCTCCTTGCATTCCTCAGCTCATGGCCCCTCTTCTCCATCTTCAGAGCCACATGTGAAGCATCTTCCCTCCTCTCCGATTTCTGCTTCTATCCTGTGTCTTCTTTCTGAGTCTACTGCCTGGCTCTTATAAGAACCCTGTGATTACTCTGGGTTTACCTAGATAATAATCGAAGACAATCTACCCATCTCAAAATCGTTAACTTACAAATCACACGTGTACAGTCACTTCTACCACAGGTCCTAGGGATTCGAATATGGACGTTGGAGAGGATATTATCTGGCCTGCCACAGTTACAGAGACCAGCCCTGGCACAACATGGGAGGGCATTACACAGGTATGTGAACAGAGATCCCTGGGCTCTGCCTACCACCAAACCTATCTTCTGCCTTTTCCCAGCCACAAGCAAACTTTTGAGGTAGACCTGTCCAGTTTTCACTTATCATTAAGATATACCAAATATGTGATAGATGCAAATAATAAAAGGTCAACAGCATGGTAGGGAGTATCCTGGTATACTCTCAATACTGTCACATTTTTTGCAACATGTAAATGTTTGAAATTTTTCATAATACAGTGTTGGGAGAAAGGTGCATCTTAGCTCTCCTCTCCTTCATAAAATCTGCTTCCTCACTATTAGCGCTCAGAAGAATCTCCCTTGTCTAGTTTCTTATCTGTACTTATTGTCTGTCCTACTCAATTAGCCTCACATACTATGGATACTTTTATATGGGACTGTTAGGTCTTCGGGAAATATTCTTTGTATCTCCATGGCACAACCCATAGCTATAGTTAAGTAGTCAGTGATTCTTAATGAATAAATCACTGCCAGTAGGTTTTGAGGTGCTAAAATATATGATTTCCCTGCGACATCAGTTTAGTTGTAATCACTTTTGGAAGTTAAAGAGGAACATCAAAGTGTTCACATGATGGATTTAAAAAAGGATTACTGCTTGCAAATAAAGATACTACTGATTCACTGTCGGGACATGTATTTCCTGTTATTTTTTCCCAAAGTGGGAATACATTTCTACGGATCTAGTCATACTCAGCATCTTGTCTCGCATGTGAACAATGATGGTAATTTGAAAGGTGTTTAACCTAAGTCAGGAAAAAGTGTGTGGCTAGGAGACAGCTAGACTATTATAAATACAATCCCTGCTACTTGTTTTGTTAGCGTGCTGCATGCTTTAATGAACTAAATTTACTCCATCTGAAATAAGATTCTAATTTTTAAAAATTAGGATATCCACAACTTAATGGTGATCTTACTATTCTAAGGGAGTAGATATTCTACTCTACATTCTTACTATCATATACTAAGACATAAAGCCATTTAGATAAATTTCCCAACCATTTAGTAATACCTCGTTCAGAAAATTTTTGTTAGCATTCCTTATGACTTCATATGGTTAAGTTCTTCTTATGTTAGAGAATAAACTTGAAACACAGCAATAGCCTTCATCCATTTATGAAAACACAAAAGTAAAAACGAATTACCTATCTGCAGCCTGTGTACCAAACCCAGGATAGTCTACTATCTTTCCCCACCAGACAGTGTTCTCGCCAGATGCTTTTGCACTCTCTCTCTGGGTATAAGGTAAATTCACAAGTAATGTTAAATAGTAAGGAAAGGAAACATTAAGCACGACACCAACTCTAACACTAAGGCATTTGTTCAAAAATGTCAGCCAAGGAGGATAAATCAACAAGGTGTAACTTGTCAGTCCCTTCTAAGCCAAACAGCAAAAATCAAGGGTTGGTATCCAAGTTGCAGACGCTGCCAAGGGGGAAAAAAAAAAGCGTTTTCTGCTCTGAAATCCTCTCCAATCACTTGTGGACACATTTATTTCAAAACAGAGCATATTCACAATGGTCCCACAGTGAAGGAGGACTGATCAGAAAACCTTACATTTAAAACTTAAACTTATGCACCATTAATTTACATTTCCTTCCTGGGGTGATGGACTCGAGCCCAGGAAAGAAGGAGAAAAAATTCATTCTATACTCACTCATCAAATTTGTTTAAGGTTCAACTGTAGTGCTTTTAAGAAATAGTCTCTAGTATTAGAGAGCATACACTCCATTTTCCTGAGGGCATAGTGTGTAAAGAATTGCGTCACTTTTAAAACAGAGCTAGTTTTTATGATGACGTACTATTACGGTATCCCCATTCCTGCATTATGATTTCAAATTCAGCATTGGAGATGCTAATTTCCTCTTAGATATTGGCCTTGAAATACTTATGTGCTGGCTTGGTCCTGGCCATTTATGATCCAGAACCTTTAAACTGTAGTTATCTCTAGTTATGGATGAACAAACTTTATATGCATTCCATAAATATAAAATTGTAGACCAAGCAAGATTAATGAATATTATACCTTTGAAAGGCAAACATAAGTGCTAGGAATTAACTAACCTATTAATCTTCAATGCTAATACTTTTAATGACAAGTAAATAATTTTATTCCCTTTTTAAATTACCCTGAAACCATTCCTGGGAATTAGACACGCTCCTGCTTAGTTTCAGAATTTAAAACACTCTTTTGAGACTAAGTTTTATATTTTTGATTGGGCATCTTTGCCTGCTTGGCTCAATATTTCCCAAAGTAAAATAATCATCACCCCTAACATCCCTGCACCTGCTCCTGGATTCCATCTTTGGTTATTGATACCACCATTCTGTCTACTTGCCTAAGCAAAAATCTCAGTGTCATCCTGACTCTTCTTTCCCAACCTTCGTAGCAGCTGCTCATCAGGTGTGTTAATTCCACCTCTTTACCACCTCTCCTCCATCCCTCTGTCCACCTCCACTGCCACTCAGTGCCTTAGTTCTGTCATCCACCATCGTCCACACAGGTAACAGTCATTTCTGAAATGTTCACCTCTCTCCAAGTGTCCCTCCTTCCTACGCACTGTCCACGCCTCTACCAGAGCAGTAGCTCTCAAATTCGAGCCTCGTAAATCATTTCCTCACTCAACCCCCTCCAAGAGCTCCTCACCACTGGCAACAGTGGTTTACCGGCTTTTTACATGCATAGCACAAATGATAAATAGAATTGCTAGAAGAGATTAAAAGGTCAGCATTGGTTTAAAATGCCAAGTCTGGAAAACTGAGATTGCCTCTAAACTCCTCCCTCAGAGGCTCTTCACTGCCTCTTGGCCTGTTGGAGATGTGTTTTCCCAACCACTGGCGCTGTCCTGCTACTCAGGCTGGCAAGTGCATCCATGGCTCACTACATTCTACAGTCACTGCAGTTGGCTGGACTTTGAGCCGCATCTCTCATCTCATCTCCCATTTACGTGGAGTTGTCCCTTTCTGTACTGGCCACACAGTCTATCGCTCCGCATAAAGCCGACAGGCATCAGTACGATGGTCTGCACAGTAGGCCCCCTTCACTCCTGGTTTCCCTTTCCACGGCTTCCATTATGGGTGGTCAACCCTGGTCAACCATAGTCTGAAAATGTTAAACGAAAATTCCAGAAATAAACAATTCATAAGTTTTAAACAGCATGCTGTTCTGAGCATCATGGTAAAATCTCACGCCATCCCACTCTGTCCCAGCCAGGCTGTCAACCATCCCTTTCTCCAGAGTGTCCACACCATCCACACTCCACACTGTCTACACTCCCCGCCTGTTAGTCATTAGTAGCCCTCTGGGTTATCAGATCCAAAAAACATACATATGTGGGGTTCCACTGCAGTTCTTAGAATACCTTCCCCTCAGATAAGGGGGAACTACTGAATCTGCCAGTGTGATAAAATTTCAAGAGTGAAGGCTTGGAGGTGCGCCTGTGAAGGGCTGGGCTTCCTCAGGAGGCCGCAGCACCGGCTGTGACCACTTCTCAGAGGGTGGAGTTCCAGCTCTTCAGCAGGCCCTCTGCCCTGCTCCCCTTTACATTCCAGGCACATTTCTCATCTTTCCTCCCGCAGCACCTTGTTTATCCCTTCAATAAATATTCATTCCTTCAATAAACAGCAAACACCTCTCATTCACCAGGTACCTGATGCGGTTTCTCCAGGCACATGTAAAGATCTCTGAACACATCACACCCTTTCATGCCCCCAAACCCCCATCCTGGAGATTTCTTAAGTCTAGAATACAATCCCCCACTCCTTCTCAGCTTCCCTCCTATTAATTTTTTTAAACAGAAAATGATAAGTAAATGAGAATTTCTGGTAAAATACATATCCAATCTATCAATATATTTCCCTTCATAAATAGGTCCCATCATACCACCCAAAGGTAAATGTTTACGCAGATGACCTCAATCTTACAGTCCACTCACACACTTTTATCACCCAACATTCAGTTCAACTTTTTAAATAAAATATAACGAATTATTTGATAACCTGATCATGAAGACTAGAAAGAAACCATTCTATTGTTATGTGTTCCCTGGCAATCAGAATGATCAGACTTGACTAAAGAAGATATAAGAAAGAAGAATCAGTACCAGGGGCTAATTCATACCAGTTACAAACCTCTTCTGTTTGAAATTACACACTGGTCTCACAACTTCCTTTCGACTCATTAGTGCAAATGGAGGTATGTCCTTTGAGGCACAAAAACTCATCAATCTCTATTTCTCAGAAGTTAGGTTGAAAAGGAACAGAAATACCAGACCAGGATACAAAAAGAGGCTGTGAATTCAAGGATGGGCAGAAGTTAAAAACTGCAGACTGAGGAAAAATAATATCGTAATTCCCATTGGTGTAGAAATCTCACTTCAGTTAGACTTTCTTTCCCTAATTTTAGTTTAGTATAAAAGGAAGACACGGTTGGCATGATCCCTATGCGCTCAGGAATGCAATTTTCCTTTTTATGATTTGTTACAAACAGGTACCAGGTCGATGGGCAGAGCAGAGGAGATCAGATGCAGAAAACGCCCACTCAGATGTTCTTTGGCACTCTCCACCCAAGAAACACAGCAAACAAAAAATAACATCATGATATGCCATTCACAAATTCAAACAAATTACCCCAAATGACTGCCATTAGAAAATAATTATAATATTGATGACTTCAGTGAAGAATGAAGCTCTTACCATAATCACATTTGCTATGCTATGAGGTTTCCATGTATTAACTCACGTAACCCTACTTTTATGAACATTTTGTAGATATGAAAGTGGAGAGGCACAGAGAGATTAAGACTCAAAGTTTCACAGGTAGTAAGCAGTAGGCTGGCTCTAGAATTGGCCTCATTCATTTCTATCTTCCTGCTTAGTAGCTAAAAGTTTGAATCCGATACATCTGTGTTCATTTATTAGCTGTGAGACATGAAGCAAGGTATCCAAAGCCAGTTTCCCCATCCATCAAATGGGAATAACAATGGCACCTCCACTTAAGGTTGAGAGGACTTAAAAATTAATGTATTCAACATATGGTGAATGCTCAATATACATGGAGGAATTTCGAACATAAATAGAACAACAAAAAAACTCTGTATTTTCTCTTCACGTCATATTCTTCTACTACCGAATCCTTCCCCTCCAAAAACACTTAATGTAGAAGTCAGTAAACTTTGTAGTGCAAAGATTGCTAAGTCCTTCCAAATTTGCTCCCTAAACGTACTTAGCAGAAGATGCAACTCAGCTTATACACAGAGCTGCAAGGGGTTTCTTTACACATTGCAAAAAATCACATTATGCTGTAAGCTTTGCCCTTGGTTCTTGGATGCCTCTAAAACTGAAAGTCAAAATTCTTCAAAAGAAGAAAAAGAAATAAAATTATGGATATTTCATTGAAATACCACAACAAACCATTTCACAGTTATAGGAATGAATGTCCATATTGAAAAACAACTCCATCTAACATCACCTAGCCTGCTGTAAATGGAATAATGTGAGCCTATGACCATAGCTGCAACGTGCTTTCTAGTAAGCCAGACTCACTCATCAAGTTTTCTCCTAAGTCACCCTAGGTCTAAGGTTTCTTCCTATGCCCTAATTCAAGGGTTTGATCAAGGCTCAGTAGTGCAAGTAGTCACCCTTAGAAACTTTGAAGCCAAAAACTCAGGGAATATCTTAATCATTTGAAAGCTAAATACCTCTAAACAAAAACCTGTTTCCCTGAGACTCAAAAGCCCAGAGGAAAGGACTAAAAGGTTTTATGATTTGTCATGATTTCATGGAAAAGTGCAATGAATATTTTTCTTTGCAGAAGCATCAGTCATAGAGACATAGCAGAGAAGACAGGAGTGACAGTGCTTAGGAGCCCAAGAGGCACATAAGGAGTGTTTGACCCATTCAAGTTCTGGAGTGCCTGGGTTTAGCTAAGTCAGGTTGACAGAGAATTGGGTGAGACCCTTCTCCAAAGTATCTGGAGTGGGGGAAACGTCCATCATTATGGAATTTCATCCCCGACAAATGGCACAAACAGGGAAGAACTCTGTGGCACTCATTCACAGTGACGCTAAGTGAATAAGATATACTGTGATGAAACCGTGGCAGTTAGGTGAGACCTGAGCTATGTGAATAATCACCAGAAAGAAAAAAGCTAATGTGTATATATATATCCAAAGATGACTGCTATACTCTCCATCCCCAACTTGTAAATATTGGTGCTGTTGGAAATTCAAATGCAAAAGAACCATCCATGTTAGTTGCAAAATGTGACATTGAGTTTCAACTCTTGGAACAATAGTAGAAACTTCTTCTCTCTGGGGTCATCGACCTCCAATTTTTACCATTTAGCATGTAGAACTTGACAATCTATAAGTCATTCTAAAATGTCTGTAAGTAGTCATCCATTCAGGACTCCATAAGCAGTAAGACTGTATGAGGGGCCTGTCCCGTGTGGAGTTGGCCAGGGCCGCCCTGCAAACCTAACGTCTGCATTAGAGCTTCCTCTGTAGAGACCTGCTGTGCATTCAATACTTCCAACGAGCCAGGGAAGGCCAGCACAGGAAGAGAATACTTCCAACTAAATCATGTCTCTCAGGGATCTCATATACTTCAATTGCTTAGTGGAGACAAGCCAGGGCATTTGGTCGCTCATGAGCAATTCTAATCACTCCAGCACCCTGTGGTAATCCAGACACATACTTGGAGAGTTTCCAGAGAGCTGTTCTCAATCAGGCAATTGTCTCAATAAGAGAACAATTGCATACTCAGCCCTATTTAAAGCGTCCACCCTGCCATGACCACTAAATCTTTTGTTAAAATATACAAGATTCCTTTTTATCCTCCGTGTTCACACATATAGGAAGAAAGGATGGACCATGATGAGGAAATGGAAGTTGTATTCCTGGGTTTCCCACTGCCGTGCAGTTCATATTTCAAGAAAAGAGACCCAAAAAATGACAGTATGGAACAACTAATCAAAAGACATTCGTTCGGTCGTTAAACAAGTATTTGCCTAGCATTCGCTGGGAGTTATTGCAGAGGGAATTAGGAGACAGGCAGCTGATACCAAAAGGAAGTGTTGGTGTAAAAAACAGAGTATGCAAACAAACCATGTGTACCCCCTAATATGTTGAATTTTTTTGAAAAAGTAAAATAGAAGAAGGAAATGTGTGCTTTACTCTGAAATAGAGCAAAGCTGTGCTAATGTTAAAGGAAACGGCATAACATCCGTGAAATCTAACGAGCATAATTTCTCCCGGGGATGGGATGTTCATGTCTTCCCTTTGTAGTCTTTTATCTGGAGAACCCAAACCCTCAAAGCATCAGGAATCAATCTTCACTTTGCAGGAAATTGCTCTTAAAAAAGAAATCTTACTGTGGTAATAGGAGTTATCAAAGAAGAATTAAAAAACTTAGAGTCCCTACTTCAAGTTCTTAATGTGATGTTTTGGAGCAATGTGAACTAAAGAATAGCAGCTGGATTTAAATTTTTAGCACACTAATTGTAATAAATTCTTTGAGGGCAGAGTACATTATTGGTTTAGTCTGAGTAAGTAAGTGAGGATCCCAGTCATGTAAAAAAATAAAACTCAAGAGGCTTTCTTTGTTAGTAAGAATGAATAATTTTCAGTTTAAAATTTAATAGGAATGCAATCCTTTGCCCTTGGTATAGGTCTGGAAATGAATTTCAGGGTGACTTAAGTCTCCGTCGCTCCTTTTTAGTTTTGAGCTCCCACTTTTGCCATTTCAGGATCTTAGAACACAACGGCAGGGGGACTAGCAGGAAATTCAAAATTTTGTTTTATTTATTTTTATCTTATTTCTTTTTAGCAGCTTTGATAAAAACAGAAGAGATTAAAATGACGAGTGAAAAAGAGATGTCAGGTAGGGAGAGGAATTGTAATTATTCATGTCGTTAATTCCACGAGTATGTAGTAAGTGTGTACTCTGTTCTATACATCTTGAGTGTGCTAAAGACTTGGGGTTCAAAAATGGATTAAAACCTGCATTGTACGACTTATCTTTGAGGGATTTGGGTCCAATGCAAACTTGTTACTGGCTGCAAAGAGATTTGGCAGCACACATTTATTCTTGGAATTCAGAAAAGTGGTGCTTATCTGTAGCATCTATACATACTACAACACATCTAAGTCTTACGTCATGAGGCACGTTAGTGATGATGATTAACAATATGCATTCATTGGAGGAGGACAAAGTAAATCACAAGAATGTGATTCTTAGCCATTTTGCTTGAGTGCTAATGACCTATGTAACGGAAAACCTCAATCATGATTATCTCACCAATTGACCATAACCTTCAGCTGCAGTTTCTCACTCAACATACATATACTGAGAATTGATAATGTATTATTCTGAGTTCAGGGGGTCTCTATCCTTAAGGAACTTGCAGGTGATAGGAGGAGACAAACACATCATACAATAAATACTACACTGTGTCACCTCTAAGTAAGACAGTGGTAAGGACAGCGTGCAATGGGAGCCCAGAAGAAAGAGCCTCTAAGAATGCCAGGGGGAAGCCAGGAAGGCTTCCTTAAGAAATCTTTTTATTTTGCTTCATATTCCAAGCACCCTGCACAGTGTCTGGAATGTAAAAAGTAGCTGATAAAGGTTTGTGGAATTAACAAAGATTTTAAGCAGTGTAAAGACTTTAAAAATTATATAAAGGTCTGACTTTGAACAGCAATAAACATATTGGTAAGGAGATGAGACATGATTACCTTCAATGGATACTAAAAATAAGGGGCTTTAATAAGCAGAAGCACTACAGTTTATATGTGATGTTGGCTTTAAAAGTACAGAAGAATGGGGTATCACCTTAAACTGGAGGTGGCGAGGGAACCCTTCTTGGAGGAAGTGAGAATTTAAATGTTCTTTGAAGGGTTGCTATAGATTTCATGAGGTAAAAGAATGGGGGACATCCTACGAGGAAATCTTTTTGGAGGTTGGGGAGTTTGACTGGAGATATGGAGCAGGGTAACAGTAACTCATAATACTGGCATGGTAGACTCACTTGATATAAGAGATTTTAATTTTCAAAGCTAACATATTTAAACTGTATCCTATAAATCACAGGAATTCACTTAAGAGTTTTGAGCAGTACGGTAGCATAAAAGCTGTATTTTGGGTGTATACATTATATACACACGCATTACACAGACATACATATTTAAGAATGTAAGAATATCTACTCCCTTAAAGACATATACTTTCACCTATTTTTCTTTTCCTGAAAGACACTGTCATCTTGGTCTATATTTCATTTTCTGCTTTTAAAAAAAAAATAAACAACTTTGGTATTTTGAGGTAATTTTAGACTAACCAAAGAATTGGAAAACCAAGACAGAGAGTTCCTGTTCCCTGTTTACCCAATAAAAGCTATATTTTTGAAAGAATAATCAGATTAAAGACTGGTTAGGTCTTTAACACATGCACACATGTAAGCAGATTTACTAAGGCTGCTTCTTTAGAGAGACTGAAAATGGACAACATCTGAAACCGGATCTCTGGTCTATAGTGCAAACTTGGTTAAAATGGCAAGGTTACATCTGAGCCAGGTACTCAGCCTCGGGACAAAATGTTGCACGTGCCATGATCCTAAACAGAAGCCCACTTGCTCTACCTTTGGAACCAGAAGCAGGCCTCCCATTCCACCCAGTGGTTCTATGCTTTTGACCACTCAGTGTTACTGAGCCTGTTGCCCTCAGGAGACAGGGCCCTGTAAGGACACACTCTGCACCACCTTTCCCATCCCCACCAGGAGGAGCTGCTAGTGTTTGGGAGACTGGGCCACTCTTGCTAAAGGGATTTAGGGGAAAAGGTAACTGCACACAGCCCTAGCTCTCCTTCTGGTTTACACCTTCTGTGTGTTTGGCAAGGCGCAAGGCTTTAGAGCTCTGGCTCAAGTCCCCCTGGCCCAAAGGCATCATTCTGTCTTGATTCTAGCTTACATATGGTTGTAGCAGGCCCAAAAACTCAGGTATAGACATTTAGGATGGACAAACCTCCTTTGGTTTGTCAGAAGCAATGGCTGCTCCAGGTAGGTGATCTTGCCTGGAGTTCTTTGCACTAGGGTTTGGGGCCAGATCCCCAGGAAATAATGAGGTATTCCTTGTTTTTCTTTGCCATTATTTCTTCCTCGGTAACCATGAGGGAAGTGGTTGCTGTGGTCTTGGGAGAACTCGGGTATTTCTGGTCCTCTGGCCATAATACCAGCTAACAGAACTGAACACAACTTTACCACTGCCTATTATCCCTGATTCCATTTTATTATTTGGGTTCACAGTAAAATCTTGAGAAGAAAAGAGAAAAGAAAGAAGTGCTAGTTCTCTCCCCATCCCCTTTGTTACTGTAAGAAGTAGATGCTACTGTTGGACTATCCAATTTTTATAACTGCCCTTTCTTTTATTATTTGTAAAAGCAAGGTCGGTTGTTAGTTCATCATAAACTTTCAACCCCATGTCATTGTAGCATTATTCACCATAGCCAAGATATGGAAACAATGTAAGTGTCCATCAACAGATGAGTGGACAAAGAAGAGGTGATATGTCTGTGTACATATATGTGTGTGTGTGTATACATACAAACAAATAGAGGAATAATTATTCTGCCTTTAAAAAGGAGTAAACCTGGCCTTTGAGACCATGTTAATGAGGGCATCACGCTAAGTGAAACAGGACAGATACAGAAAGACAAAGACTACACGACCTCCCTTCCATATAGAATCTAAAACGTTGGACTCAGAAAGGGAGAGTAGAAATATTACCAGAGGCCAGGGGTGGGGGAAATAGGGAGATGTTGGTCAAAGGATGTGAACTTTCAATATATAAGGAACTAAGTTCTAGAGATCTACCTGGGAAATATTCTATTTTTTTTTAAGTTCTAAAGAAGAATTTGTAAGAAATGTTATTTATAAAACAAAACAGAATTATTTTTAACTTTTTAACAATATTATAATGTAACATTTTCAAATGATCAATAGATCTACCTAATTCAAAGCTCAAAAAGTATAAAAAGTATCCAAGGAAAAATTATCTTTTTCACCCCTGACTGGAGTATTTTTAAAGCAGGAGAAATACATAAGGAAGCAATCTCTCTCTCTCTTTCCTTTTTGGTCTGTTTTATATGTTTATTTGTGTTTTTGAGTAACTGTCACCATGACAACATCTTACAATAATCTACCTGACATTAATCAAGAGGTCAGAATTTACTGCCAAATGTTTGGAAAGCAGCCATACATGTGTATCATTTGAACCAAATGATGGTTTTTGAACTCCTAAATAATGAATTCTCTAAGGAAAATCCCAAAGCTAATAATCAAGCAACAACGACAGATATTGCTATCATATTAGGTATGAAGTATGTTCACTACGTAAAATTGCATATAAATAATCAAAAGCAAAGGTTGGGTGAGAAATTATGCACTGCTTTTCAATGACAATAATGGCACATATCTCTGCCTTTCTGACTAGTGTAAAAACATTTACTAACGTAAATCCATGCCCAAGATAATTTTGTTAAATGAATTCTTTAAAGTATACAAGCAGCAAGAAATTTAACAAAATGACAGGTAGAACCAATTTTTCAATTCCTCTGCAAAGACACTTTACCCGAAATATTGCCTTGGAGAATACTTTCAGCAAATGAGATAACCAATTATCTAATAATCCCAATGGATAAATCTCATTTTCAAAGAGATAATCGTGGAGAGAAAAACCCACAACCTATTGTGACGGTACCACTTAGAATTTAATAGCAATCAAGTCCCTGGAGTTCTTCCTTTTGCCCAATCTGTCTCTGGTAGCAATTTATCCTAATTTATTTTGTTTACTTTCCCTTGGAAGATGAACTGCAGCTGAACAACCTTCTTCCACTGAAACCTAATTTACATAAAGGCCATACGGACATTAAGTCAATATTAAGCTTCTTTCCCAGTCAAAACAACACCTTCTTTTGTAAACTCTCCTCCTACCTCTGCCACCCCCAATTATATCACACACGCTGCCAGATTCCAACCCTGAATCCTTGTAGTTGCTCACCTACATTTTCACATTTTTCATACCTCTTTTAAAATGTAGATATTGAAATGGTCAATGTCTCATTAATAAACACGACCAATGTTAAGCAGAGGGGGAGCATGATTCCTGGTTGATTTATATTCTATCAACTCTATTGATTTCTCTCATATCCCTAATGCTACCTTCTAATTTTGTGATAAACCTTTTAAGAAGTCTTTATAAGAGGCCTGTGATGCTGAAGGTAGGCTGAGATCTGCATAATAACATGCAGATTTTTCTCTCTTCCCTTTAGCCCTCGTGCCATTCATTTTGTTCCTCCTGAACTGCCTTCTCTTCTTGATTCGTTGTGTGACCGAGTGTCAAGTGTCTCTTTGCATTTGGATCACGCAGGAGGTTAACACCACTGCCTAAACTAACGTCATCCACGGACTAACAAACTTATTCTGAAGTCTGTCATCAAGATCACCGAGGAAAAGAGTCAATGATCGGGTCCCCAAACCAAAGTCAACAAGATCATTTTGTTTTAAACGGTGTGTTCTAGCCTACCCATAGGGAAATCGTTAGGATTTTTGAAGTACAGTCATACACCACAATACGACGGTGGATTGTATATGCAGTGGTGGTCCCTTAAGATTACGACGAAGCTGCAAAACTTCGATTGCTTCGTGATGCTGTAGTCATTGTAGCATAACATTACTCACGTCTCCATGGTAATGCTGATGTAAACAAACCTACCACACTGCCGGTCATATGAAAGTATAGCACGTTCCCCACCACACTACTGGTTTATGTACTTACTATACTATTTACTGTTACTTTAGAGTAAACTCATTCTACTTTACACACACACATGTATATAGTTTTAAAAGTTAATGGTCTCAGGCAGGCCCTTTGGGAGGAATCCAGAAAAAGGCATTGTTATCACAGGAGATGACAGGTCCCTGTGTGTCACTGCC
>CAUYQV010068182.1:0-28472 GCA_963574575.1 Galagoides demidoff | reverse complement strand
CTTGGGAGGCGGAGGCAGGAGACTCGCTTGAGCCCAGGAGTTGGAGGTTGCTGTGAGCTGTGATGCAATGGCACTCTACCCAGGTGGATAGCTTGAGGCTCCGTCAAAAAAAAAAAAAAATTTCTATAACTCAACAACAGCAAAGAGCCTTCTTCAATATAAAAATAGACAAAGGACTCACAAGAACATTTCTCTAAAGAACGTATACCAATGGCCAACAATCACATGGAAACTGTGCTCAACCTCACTAGTTAGGAAAATACAAATCAAAAGCAAAACAAGATAATATTTCACATGGATTTGAGTGGCAAGTATCTCCCTCATCAGACAATGCTAAATGGCAATGAGAATGTGAAGAAATTTGAACTCTGTGCATTCTTGGTGGGAATATAAAATGGTGTAGCCCACATGGGAAACAGTTACTATGGTTCCTCAAAAGTCAAATACACAATTGCTGTATGACTCAATAATTTCAGATCTGGACCTATCCCCGGAAGCACTGAAAGAACAGTCTTGAAAAGATTTGTGTACCTGTGTTCAGGTCAGAATTATTTACAGCAGCCAAAAAGTAGAAGCAACTCAAGTGTACAAGTGTCCATTGATGAATGGATAAATAAAGTGTAAGATATACAGTGGGACATTAATCACCTTTGAAAAGGAAGGAATTTCTGACATATAAGCTACAACATAGATGAATCTTGTGGACATTACATAAATGAAATAAGCCACTAACAAAATGATGAATATTATTCACTAATAGGTGGACTAATATGATGTACCTAAAATAGTCACATTTATAGAAACAGAAAATAGAACAGTGGTTGCAAGGGGCTAGATGCACTGGAGAATGGGAGTTGTTTAATAAGTACTGTATTTCAGTTTTTCAAGAATAAAGATTTCTCCAGGTGGGCTGCATGACAATGTCAACGTACTTAACACGGAAGGGCTGTACATTTAGAAAGAGTCCATTCTCTCTTCCCTGTCACCATTAAAAATAATAATAACTCCTGGGCACGTGTAGCTCAAAGGAGTAGAGCGCCAGCCCCATATGCAGGAGGTGGCCAGTTCAAACCCAGCTCCAGCCAAAAATTGCAAAATAAAATAAAATAAAATAATAATAACAATAATAAATCCTAAGAAAAAATAAAAGTTGAGAAAGTATTTTTCTACCTTCTCCAATTAGTTGCATTCATTTTTATCATGTCCAAACATAATTTTAAGTAAGAGAGACAGCTCTTTCAAAAGACAATCAGCTCATGTTCTTCTGACCTCTTTTTCAGTTTACAGTTTGAACAGTATATGCTAGCTAGGGTTCAGGGTAAAATTTTCCGAGCTGTTTAATTACTCTTTTTTTTTTTTTTGCAATTTTGGCTGGGGCCGGGCTTGAACCCACCACCCCAGGTATATGGCGCCGGCACCCTACTTCTTGAGCCACAGGCACTGCCCAATTACTCTTTCGTTTTGAACTGTGAGCTCATAATGAGGAGAGACACAAACACTGGGATTCTGTGTTTGCTTGGCTGAGCATGATCAGAACCAAGGATGCTCTTTTATGAGTACTGAGACCGGGCACAGTTCTGTGGGGGTTCAGACATTCTCAAAGACAAAGCACTGTTTTATGACTTGGATGCAGACTTGAGTAACGCAACTTAAGACTCCTTGGAGAAGCTGTAGTTTTAGTCAAATGCTCCAAAAGACGTGAATGAGCAGGGAGGAAAAGTGTAGGCCCCTCTCAGAACTTCCTCTTTGCTTATACTGTAAGCAATATGGCTTCCGATGAGCTTCTCGAGCAAGGACTGAGCAGCTCCATCCCCTTTCTATTAACCTCTACTTCCTGCATTAGTCTTGGTCTTCACTAAACCCACTGCATCTGCCTTATTTTCTCTTCCTTAAGTTTCAAGTTGCTCCCTACTCAGCTGGTTCTTGCTACTCTTCCTTACGTCTCTCACAGGTGGATGGCCTTGGTCCAAACTGTAGGGTTGAGGGTGAGAACTTCCCTTAGGTAAACCTGCCAACAGTGCATAAGGTGAAGGAATCCAGAGCTTAATGGAAAAGTCTAATAACATCATTTTTAACATTAAAATTCTAAAAATGCTTATTTTTTTCCACTTGAAAGATAATAGACTTTTTCTTCACTGTACAAAATTTTTAAGGTTTTCAAAGGTAGAGCTGGGAATAAATAGTCCCTGCAGGAGATGTGTTTTCTAGCTGGGGGTCTTCCCTCTTTTCATCTACTTCCTGAACTACTTTAGCATCTCTCAATGAGTAATTAACACGCTCCCTGCTGATTTAGAATAACAGACACCTCAACTAAAAAAGGTCAAAATTTGAAAACAGATCGTATTAGATTCTAACTTTTCTTTTGAAAAAGCTTCATTCTTTAATTTGCACTGGCCTATGAAGTAATTAATTGCTCTCCATTCTAGTATTCATATGTCGGTAGAAAACCAGGAGAATAATTAAATGAAAATTAATTATTTTTCTTTGGACAGGTGGCATTAATCACAAAATTAAGTACACTTTTGAACATTGTATCTATAAATTATATATTTCACTTGTAAATATATATCATACTTTTTTCTTTTATTATGCAAAATATTTATCAGATTTTCATTTGAAAGTGTTTTCTACTTAACAAAGAAATTACATTTACATTACACTGCATAAACATCTAGAAAATGTAAAATTATGTTATGAAATCAAAGATGATACATGGTTTTTAAAAACACGTTATTTACTTGAAATCTATTAATATTTTACACCCTTTTGTTAACTAAATAGGACAACCCAAAGACTACCAAAATTGTCAAGTACTGGCCATATATAGAAACTTATGTTGGGATAAAAATAAAATTTTATATTTCATTGTCAACCAGAATTTTGTCCAGCATATTTCATTGAAATAACATAGAATATGTTTATGTTCTTATTTATCTTTCTAACACAATTATTGCAGTGTAATATTTATTAATACTCATGACATATGTGAGGTTTTACATTGCTATGAATTGTAATGATGTCACCTTGCTTACTTAGGACGTTTACTTGACAGAGTATAAATGCAAAGCTCAGGAAAAATTTTGAAAGCATTTAATCATCGTAACAGTCAATGAAACCCAGAGTATAATTATCCCCATCTTCAGATATAAAAACTGATGTAACACGGAGTAATGAAGACAAAATAGTAGAATCTAGCAATTTAAGCTTCTGACGTTGTGTCAGTAATCTCTGTCTCTACAAGCAGGGCCTAGAAAAGTAAAGAATGGAGCAATAGTCTTCTAGGAAAAAAAATGAAAAACAAACATGAAGTCCTGAGGGTGGGAAAATCACTACTCTTTAAATAAATCTAATTACTAAAGTGAAAAAAGATACAGATTTGAGTCAAGGACAGACATATAAAATCTTGTAAACTACATTAAGAAGATTAGATTTTAGCTTCACAGTAATGGATCTTGCAGAGGAGGTATTTTCAACTGCCAGGCAGTGGAAAAAAGAAAAGTGCCAGAGATACATTTTGTTAGAAAGCGAGATTTCTCTGCTGCTCTTTGAAGGTTTAGAAATAAAGGGCAGGAAGTCTATGAGCCAGGGGCATATCTGGTAAGTGATGTCTCATTTATCCATGTGTGAGAGCATGACAGAATCAGCCATAGAAATTACAGTGAAAAGGGAGGAAGGAAAAATAGACACAAAATGTATTGATAAGGTAATATTTAGGGACTTAGAGATGTACTGGCATTAGAGAACAAGGGATGGCATGAGCAGCAAAGGGTAACCCTTCTTTTCTGCCTTGGGAAACACGGTAGTAAAGAATGTGCAAGGATCTGAGGTAGACATTCAAAGCTCACATTTGAGCTCATTCCTCCTTGCTATTATCACAGGTAAGTTAATTTAGCAAGTAAATCCAATTCTTACCTGTTATAAATAATATAATTATTTTACTAACTATCTTATTGTATTAAAATGTAAATAAAGTCAGATGCTCTGTGTGAAGTGCTTTACATAGAGTCTGACTCAAATTACATAGTATATATTCATATTGTTAGTATTATCATTATTAGTTTATAGAAGAAACAAAAGTAAGGTTTAGCGGCTCGGCACCTCTGGCTCAATTGGCTAAGGCACCAGCCACGTACACCTAAGGTGGCGAGTTCGAATCCCCAGCCAGGGCCCGCCAAACAACAATGATGGCTGCAACCAAAAAATGGCCGGGCGTTGTGGCGGGCGCCTGTTGTCCCGGCTACTTGGGAGGCGGAGACAGGAGACTCGCTTGAGCCCAGGAGTTGGAGGTTGCTATGAGCTGTGATGCCATGGCACTCTACCCAGGGGGACAGCTTGAGGTTCCATCTCAAAAAAAAAAAAAAGTAAGGTTTAGCCATTTGCCAAAGTCATGCAAAAAGTAAGTTGCAAATCAAATACTTGATTTATATCTGTCTGAGATCAATGCATGAATTCTGACCATTGTTCTGTCTAGATTAATGTTATTTACAGATCAATTAAGGCATAAGCACTTAAAAGTGATGTGATTGTCCACTTATCCACTCTAGAAATTTGTAAAATGATCCCAGGACAGAAATATAAGGAAAAATAAAATTTGGGAGATGAGAAAAGAAAGGAAGATTACAAAGAAAACTTATGAATATCCGGTTTTGTAAAACGGGAGTCTAGGATCTTCGAGGATATGAGTGTTTCATGTGGAAGGGAAGTGTCATCAGGGTCAAAGGGGACTGAAATGACAAATCAGATAAAGTTTAACAATAATTATTAAACTTAAGCAATGTTATTGCTATTAATATTTTTGGGAGAAATTCTAAAGAATATAAAAGTCAAGTACAAAATGCTTTCTGAACAATAATATAGCACTTAAAAGCAATACTTATTATTTGAGAAGTGAGGATTTTTGGTCAAGTAGTCTGTCTTTAATTACAATGGAGACAAAGCTCTTGAAAAATGACTGTTCCCATGTCCAAGTGGAAGTTCAACAACAACTTTATTCACAGAAGCGTGAAAATAGTCTTTAATCCTTATTATAAAGCTTCTAAGGAAAAAGTGAAAATAAAATAACCAGACTTCATCCCAGTGATAATGACTGAATCTAGCATGAGACGTGGTGATATCACATTTCCAATTCAATTTTCTACAAATTAGTATTACACATTTGCAGACCTCCGCAGGAGTGGAGTGGCCCAACTTAATAGACTTTATTGTAATGTATTGTTCAGAATCAAACTTCAGATAACTGTTTCAGCACAGTTAAATACTATTGTCAAAATACGAACACTTTAAAACATACTCACTTATTAAATTAATTTTCGAGGTTACAGATGGCTGTTCTTGGATACTACCTTTTATTTACTGAATCTCATGTCAATCCTGTCATGTTTGCCTTGCTGCCTCGTCAAGGCTGATTTACACCTTACCGGAGGCTATCATCTCTAGCGAATCTATGAATCTATTGATTCTTCTTTGCTAGAAATTTAAATTCCGCATGAAATACTACCTCAGTTATATAGTTCTCTGGCTGACTACATTTCAGATATTTTTGTGGGCTAGGGTCTGAGATGTTAATGTTATGAACATCATTTAGTATAAAAGTGTTCAAAAGCTACTTACTTGGGAACAACTGTGATTGGTTCAATGGAGACTAGTGTGCAGCTGATGTTAAAAAGTCAGTCAGAATGGGGCAGACTCTGTGGCTCAAATGAGTAGGGTGCTGGCCCCATATGCCAGAGGTGGTGGGTTCAAACCCAGCCCCGGCCAAAAACTGCCAAAAAAAAAAAAAAAAAGTCAGTCAGAGTGCCATATTTAAAACAGACTTTATTGTTTAGAACAGTTTTAGATTTACACAATAATTGAGAACATAGAATAATCCCCTTATGTTCCTGACCCAGTTGCCTCTATTAAAACTATACACATATGTATGTGTGATACATTTTTTACATATAAGTAGCCAAAAGTGATATATTCTTAGTAATGAAAATCCACACTTTGTTTGTACTTATTTATTTTTTTACCTAATGTCCTTATTCCCCTCCAGGACCCCTGACAGGGTATCATATTACATTGTTATCCTGTCTCCCTTAGCTTCCTCTTTATTGTACTAATTTCTCAACTTTTCCTGTTTTAGATTCCCAAACCTTGGTAGTTTTGAGAATATTTTTTAGAATACCCTCAATTAGTGACTGTCTGAAATTTTTCTCATGATTATACTGAGACTATATGTTTTTTGGGAAAAAGAACTCGGAGCCAGTGTGTCACTTCCATCACTTCAGACCGTTGATTTCAATCTTGAAGTAGTCTTGCCATAGTTCTGCACCCCAGATTTACTTGTTTTCTCTGGCCTTTCTATGCTGTGCAATAAACATACCTCCATATCCCTGGGTTCCACATCCAGGGATTCTACCAATTTTGAATTGGAAACACCTTGCCTCTTGGAAAAATAATAGTCCCATCAGATCTGAACATGGACAGGTTTTCTTTTCTTATCATTATTCCCTAAACCATACAGTATAACATCTATTTATGTCACATTGACAACACATGAGGTATTATAAGTAATTTAGAGAGGATTCTTAGGTATCAGAGAGTATGCTGAAGTTATATTCAAGCATTTTATACAGGGAACTTGAGGACCTATGGATTTTGGTGTCAGCACAGGGCTCTGGAAACACTCTCCGTGCATACCGAGGGATGACTATTCTCTCTGGAAGGATATCACTCTGAAAAGTCCAAACTTGAATAAGAAGTTATGTTTGACTTCCTTGAATGCTGGAATTCTTCTACAGTACCAATGTGTCTCATCTTTCCTATTTATTGGTTAATTCAATTATTTATGTATATTGCTATGGACTAATAGGCATTTATTTAAGATTTTGATTTCAAATCTAATAGTACTTTATCCTGTGGTTCAAATTGTTCAGCTTTAGCCATTGTGAGTGGTTTCAGATTGTTCTCTTGACTCACTCATATCACTGATTTCTTTTCTCTTTTTTGAGAACTTCCTTACTTCCTGGGTCATGCTTTATGCTTGCTACTCCAGTCCTATAATCAACTTCCAATAATTTCTCCAAGAAACCTAGGTTCCTTTCTTTGGAGAATATTATTAGAAGTAAGGTCTAGTTGTTTTCTTTGCTGCAGGGCTTTTTGCATCTAAATTCATTTAGTTCACATAGGAACATAATATATGTGTATATACTAAAGTGTACATATACATATATAAGTACATATTTATAGATATTCCCAATGTATCTATAATAAGCTAACAACAAGATTATACTGAGATGTCCTACTCTAACTATTATTACAGGAATCATTCTGTTATAGCTTCCTACCTTCCCTTATCTGTGCACACCTGCCCCCAAAGTGAGAAATATAGTTCCAATCCACTACCATTCATTTACTTTATGGTTCACTTAGAATTGTTAGCCTGTACTCACATAGAAAACAATTTTATCAACCAGAGATTTTTTTTCCCTTTCCTTAGATTTTAACTTACTCCACTCATTTCCACAGTTAGAGCAGCACTTTTTTTCCCACCACTTGTATTAAATTAGTTTGGTACATACAGCTCTAATAGAATCAGAGTCTTTCCTCACATTCTGCATTCTGTTGTGGGATCTCCTGACCTCCTCCATGAGTTTTTAAATATTTTTTTATACATTTAGCCTCACTGTTCATTCAGTAAAGCTTTGTAGGTTTTCACGAATGCATGATATATGTCACAAATCTACTATCACAGAATCCAAACAATGGTTTCTTCACCCTCACACGGTCTCTGGGCTTCATTTATTTATTTTCCTGGCAAGACTTTTCAACCTCTGATCCTTTATATGTCTCTACTTTTGTCTTTGCAGAGTGTGATATAGTTGGAATGACATAGTAGGTCGTCTTAACACACTGACTTCTTTTGCTTTATCCATGTGTTTTTCTGACTTGATGGCTTATTTCATTGTATTGGTGAATAGTTTTCTATTGTGTGGATACACCACAGGGTGTTTATCTAGCCTCCTATTTTATATTTGCTATAGTTTTTTATGTTTTAATGAAATATGTTTTAATTTCAGATAACATTCTAGTGCTTTCCTACAGCTACCGAAACAAAGTCCCATGCACTGGGTGTCTTCAAACCACAGAAATTTATTCTCTCACAGTCCTGGAAGCTCAACGTCTAGAATCAAGTTGGCAGGACCATGCTTACCCCAGAAGCTCTAGGGGTGAATCTGTTTGATGCCTTTCTCTTATTTTCTGGTGATGCCAGAAATCCTTGACATTCTAGCGTTTGCCCTTGTCATCATTTGGTGTTGTCCTTATATGTCCCTTCACATCGTCTTTCTTCTGTGCTTATCTATCTCTCATTAGGGCACCAGTCATGCTGTGCTAAGGGCCCCACCCTACACAAATATAACCTCACCTTACAACTTTTTAGGTTCCTTATAAAATAATTTCCAATTCAATGTTTCTACCTCCCTAGATTTTATTTATTTGGCGTGGGAAAAGTTTGGTGGTTGACTTGTAATTATCTTACAGATTTAAAAGAGAAAAACATAAATATGAACTCATCTGATTTTATTATCTATTTGAGACTATTTAAAACAATTAAAGTGTTTTTGTTTATGATTTTTTTGAGTGTGATACTTCTTGAAGCAATCTCCAGGATAAAGTCCAGGCTGCCTCATGCATGTCTGACAATAGAAAATGGTTTCTTTCCTTCCACTTTTCTCATTTCTTCTGCTGCAAACCATGCAATCCTTTGTCTATTTTTTTATTTTAGAATATAAAATATATCTTCCCATTTAGCATTTTCTATGTGTCAGAAGATGATGGTCTTCCTCTCTTGCTGGAATTTCTGTGGCTCACACTGTTTATAAGCTGAGTGATGGATTTCTCCTGCAAAAAAGGCGTGTCTGCACTTTTTCTCATCTCTTCTTACCTAATGAATAAAGGATGTAGAAGTTTATAGCTACAAGCTCCATCCACCAGAAGAAGAACGTTTTTCCCCCATTTGTAGGACCTACCTTTAAATCTGTAAGAGTCCATAGTACTAATCAATGCTATCCACTCTTCCCACAAACATTGCACATTCTAAAATAACTGTTATTTTTTTTTAATTAAATAGGTCTTCTCTTCCTATAACCAGTGATCAACTGTGTCTGAAGGCCAAAGAATGTACTCAGCATTGTCACTAACCTCTTGACATGACATGAGAGACACATCAGTTTCAAATCGCATTGATAGGGCATGCCCTTAATGGAAGGCAGTAGATTATTCAGAATGAGGCCATTTTATAATGAGCTTTTAGATGTTCTTTGTTACACAGTTTAAATATGTTTACTAGCAGTTCGAAGATAATTTTCAAAGGCCTTATTTGTCCTAAGCATCAAAAGTCAAAATGCTTGCATTATGTACGCTCTGAATAGATACAGTAGCATGGAAGGAAACACTGAAAGAAAGAAATCAGTGTTCTTATTTTATTGTGCAATTTCTAATTAAATAAACTACAAACCAGAATTGAAATTCAAAGGGTACTTGTCTTTTTGCTTGAGCACTTCACCTTGCAGTTAGCAAGCTGTTTATTTCCATGTAAATTGCTTTCTTGAGTGCTCTAACAGCATATATTAAAAATAAACAAAAACATAAACAGAAACTTCAATAATCGTAACTTATAACAGTGGAAATTCAGATTGAAATATTTTCAAGAATTGCTTTTAGTCTAGCTCACATAACACGTGCTGTAATTCTACTTCATTGCTCTTTGAAATGGGCTGCAGTGTAACTACTA
This sequence comes from Galagoides demidoff, assembly GCA_963574575.1. Lineage (NCBI taxonomy): Eukaryota > Metazoa > Chordata > Mammalia > Primates > Galagidae > Galagoides > Galagoides demidoff. The sequence goes on along the minus strand of CAUYQV010068182.1, from coordinate 18,697 downwards.
AAAGAACTCCATAATAGATATTGAATTGAATAATATTAGAAATGCTGATTCAACAGTCCTAGTCATTTGTGACATTTTATTAAGTTCTATATTATTTTTTTTAAATGGGCACTAGTCAACAGACCTCTAGTTTTAAAATACTCATTGACTTACATTTTCATTATGTACCAAATATGTTTGAACTGCTTAGTAAGTGAAGGTTCATTAACATTATTGAGTGAATCCTATTTGAAATAACCCCCATTAAAAAGATTAAACTCGTGTAAAAATACATTTCCAGTGTAAAAATAATGCTTTGGGGGAATGAAAGGTTTCAACATGAGTATAATAACTGTTGAACTTGTAAAAACTGAAAGGTCCAGAAAGTTCATGTTTAAAATTAAAGAAGTGTGTGCATTTTGCCAGTGAAGATATTATTTGAATATTTTATTTTGATATACCATTTTATTTGCTTTTATTTTTTAAAAGCATGGAAAATTTATTTAATGCAAGCTTTACAAGCCACAGAACCTGTCATAAGGAACTAAGACCCAGCAGAGCAGTTAGAGTAAGTTACTTATACTACCTATACTGGACTGGCCAAAGAGTAGTAAGTTGTGAAGAAGCAACTGAATGACGTGGAGAGGATTAAAAGATAAAAATTTTAACATAGTCTGTACAGAGCTCTCTCAGTCTCAACTTCTCATTATTAAACATTGGATATTACTTTTCCTTCTAGCTTAGGAAGAGTGTCTTTCACATTGGAATTTCATTTCCTGCCTTTATGACATAAAAAAAAAAAAGGTCACGATAATAATCCTTTAGCACCTGCTGTTTCTCAAGAATATTTAATTCATTATTGTCAATAAGCAAAGGTGGTGGTGTCTGTATGTATATATACGGTGTCTTTATTGCTCTCTTTTAAAAAAAATTAAAGAATTTCCAATTAATATGAGGGCACATACAATTAGGCCACATCGCTTCCATTTGTAAGACAAAACCTGAGTTGTAGCCATGTCCCTTACACAGGAAGTGTGCCGTGCACTTGCACATTGTTCTTGTTGGGAAGGAGCACACTGACCTCCTTCCCCTTTCATAGATTCAACTGAGTTTTTCTTTCATGTGAGCATATTGTTGTTAATTTACAAGTTTCACATTAGTGTTGAGTACATGTCATGTCTGTCTTTCCATTCCTGGGATACTTTACTCAGGAGAGTAAAGTTCTCAAAATCTACCTAAGTTTTAGCCAAGGATACAAAATCTCTATCTTTTTATGGCTGAATCGTATTCCATGGCATATATATACACCCCAGTTTATTAGTCCATTCACATGTCAAAGGGACCTTGGGCTGTTTCCATATTTTTGCAATTGTAAATAGGTCTGCTATAAACATTCGAGTACATGTGTCCTTATGATAAAAATAACTTTATTTCTTGGGGTAATTACCTACTAATGGGATTACAGGATGAAAAGGAAGGTCTACTTTTAATTCTTCAAAAGCTGTCAATACTTCTTTCTATAAAGGTTGTAATAGGGTGTAGTCCCACCAACAGTACAGGAATGACCCCTTGTCTCCACACCCATGCCAATAGCTGTAGTTTTGGGTCTTGGGTTGTGGGCCATTCTCACTGTGGTTAGGTAATATATCAAAGAGGTTTTTATTTGTATTTCTCTGATGATTCGGGAGGATGAGCATCTTTCATGTGTTTGTTGGCCATCTGTCTGTTCTCATGAAGAAGGATTCTGTTCATTTATCTGGTTTGTACTGATCCCAAGAGTTTTAGATTTATGAGAAAGTTGTAAGGTATCTCATATAACATGCACAGTTACCCCTAGGACTGTATTAACATCTTAAATTATGCTAGTACATTTGGCACAACAAAGAAAAAATACTGATAGATACTTGTAACTGAAGTCTATATCTTATTCCAATTTTCTTAGTTTTTACCTTAATATGCTTATTCTGTTACCTAACAGGAAACTACATTTTCTTTTACAATCATATCTCCTCAGGAATCTGTCAACTGTAACAAGTTAATACATCTTCCTCATTTTTGATGACTTGGAAACAATTGAGGAAAACTGCTCAGATATTTTGAATCAACCTGGATTTGTATGAATGCTTTCTTATGTTTAGGATGTGTGATGTGATTTCCAGAGAAAGACCACAGAGGCAAGGTAGCATTGCATCACATCATATGCATAATATTAACAAGACATATTGTGAAGTTATTGTCAAGTTAACCTTGATCACTTAGCTAAAGCAGTATTGGTATTCTTCTTAGCAAAGTATCTCAAGAATGGAAGAAAAAACATCCAATGTACTTAGTCTTACTATGAAACCAATTTATAGCTTTCTTATGAAAGCTATAACCCAATTATAGCCCAAGAAGAAGGGGGAAAGGGAGAGGGAGGGGAACGGAGGGTAGAAGATGGGTGGAGGGAGAGTAATTGGTGGGACCACATCTATAGTGCATCTTGCAAAGGTACATGTGAAATTTACTAGGTGTAGAATATAAATATCTTAACACAATGATAAGAAAATGCCGTGAAGGCTATGTTGACCAGTTTGATGAAAGCATTTTAAATTGTATGTAAAACCAGGACATTGTACCCCATGATTACATTAATGTACACAGCTATGATTTAATTAAAATGAAAAAAGAAATAAAAAAATATTAGCAATAGTTATTGCTCAGTAGTAGGATTATAAGTGGTAATTTCAAAAAGCCTCTTATTTTCCAGTTCCTGTGATAACCACACTCATTTTATTTCCTAATTGGAAAAAGTAAAATCTTTCTTAAAAAGAGCCATTGTGCAATGTGCTGATGTTAGCTCAGAACAGTGCAGACTACTTAGAACCTACGGATTTCAAATCCATATCTGTTCATGTGAAATTATTCGGCCCTTCTTTTGATTGCTATCCAAGCTCTAGTTTTCTCCAGAACTTCCATTTGCCTTTGAATTTAAATGCAAATAAGGTGAATTAATTTGTAAGGAGCAGTTAACAGCATTTGTTTGACTTGAGAGAGAAAGGGCAACAAATGGAAAGACTCAAGACTCAGGTTTCGACAACTCTGCTAAAGAATTCACTGTATGGCCTTTGGTGAGACACTTCCCCTCCAGGCTGTAGCTCCTCCAGCTATAAAGTGAGGACGGTGAACCAGATCATCTCCAAGGGCCCATCCAGGACGGCCATCCCACTATTTTATGGTCCCTCCGGGAGCGAGGGCAAGCCAAGTAGAAGTGCACTGCTGAGTCATCTCCTCATGGCACCGTGATAGAAATCACACCTCAGACAACCCCCTTCTCTCCATTTCTCTGTTTCTTCTCACCCTCTCAACCTTCATTCTCTTGACAATCATATGGCAGTAAAACTTATTTTTCACTCCCAACACTTCAGCTATTCTGGCTGTTTCTCAAGACAGTTCAATCCTTATTGGTATCTGATTTTGCTCTGGCTCTCTATAGGGGTCTAAATATTTCCTCTCCTCAACTCCAACTTGTTCCAGCAAACCTTCTTCTCCTCTCTTGTTGAGAGCTCAGCCAACCCCTCCCTGTGGTCCTCCCTGCTATTAATAAATGCGCACAGAGCAGCATCCAGGCCGATCCCACTTCGGCTCTTATAAATCTTAATGCCTTGAAATCTTAATGTAATCATACTCATTTTAAGAACTACAGTCATTTGTCCTTGGCTTAGTTTTCCCAGAAATGACTGGCACAGGAAGCTTTTCTGTAAGGGCAGTTGGCTCAAGTCTCACTTGGCGGGTCTTGGGAAATCATTTCAGTTAAAGTTTTGTCTGCCAAGTCTATATTCCCTGCTGACCTGGTTTGGATTTCAAATTTCCATCAAGACCACCTGCCTGGTGTTAATTAGTTATGGTTTCTTGTTTTATATGCAAACTTGTTTTAACGTCCATGAACTGGCACAGCCTTCTTGGGCTTCTTCTCTGGTCCTACCGTACAAGCAGCATTCTTAGCTGATTCCGCCATTTGTACTTGAATAATGTGCTCTGGCTAAGATGGCAAAGTATTCAGCAAAAACCTGAGGATGAGGATTGTACAATCCAAGTAAGCCCCAATTCATATTTTTGTTTTCTATTTATTGTACTTTTTGAAAATCTTGCATTTATAATTCAGGACAATTCTTTCTTATTCTCCCCATCCTGTACATGTGCCCCCCCATTCCCTAGTAATCTAACATACCAGGAAGTCCTTAGAGAGCCACACAAGCCAGTCATTTAATGTTACTCTAGAGATTGCTACAGTTTCACCCATTTTTAGTGTATTTACCAATTGCTGATTATTGAATAAAATCAGTGATGTTCCTCTTAATTTATCAGGAAATGGGGAGAAAATAACCTTTCGAGACTTACTAGCTTCCTTTTTAGCGTAAAAAAACTAAAGGCAAAAGCTACATTCCTCCTCTGGTGTGAGCATGCTCTCAGAAGACAGGTTCTGAACAGATAACATAAAAAAAAAAAATTATTGTAAACTTTTCTTCAACCCATGGTATGAGAGTAAACACAAACACCTGGGGATGATGGATATAACAGCCTACAGAAAAAAGATCTGAGACTGACCCACAAATGAAGTGAACCAAGAACTTTGGAAGGAATAAGATGCCCCTTCTTTCCTCAAGGTTTGAAATGAAAATTGAATATGAGGGACAATCCAGAGCCATTGGGTCTCAAAGAAGACTGGTGTCTACAGGCATAGGACAGTCTGAGGGTTTGCGTTCTCCCCAAAATTCATGTGTTGCACTGAATCCCAATGGAAGGTATTAAGAAAAGGGCCTTTGGGAAGTGATTAGGTTGTAAGAGGGATGAGTTTCCTTACAGAAGACACCACAGAGAGTTAATTAACCCTCTTTCTGCCACATGAGATCACAAGTCAGCAGCCTACAGTCCCAAAGAGGGTCCTCACCAGAATCTGATCATGCTGGTACCATAATGTTGGACTTTCAGCCTCCATAACCGAGAAAAGTGAGTTTCTGTTATTAGTCACCCAATTTATGGTATTTTATCACAGCAGCCCAAATGGATGAAGACATTTTGATTTTCAGTCTATTCATTTTCACATAATTTTGAACCAGTATTAAGTAGAGGGGAAAAAAACCTGATATTGTCTCTCATTTTTACATTTGCTTGAGTTGCCTGTGATACAGATTCCTATTGCATTTAGAAACGACCATTTAGAGAAGGGACAAGGAGAGTCATCTTCATACAAATGCTGCTGTTCTTTTCACGTGCTCTAGACTATTTGATTTTCTGTTCTGCCATGCCAATGACTAAATCCAGGGCTAAAGTGGCTGGAAAGAGAGGGGATGGAATTACTTTTCTGTCATAATTTAATGGACAATTTTCTGGGTGCTAAGTATTAAATGGTTTTAGGAAATGATGAATAGCACCAGGCTCAGGAATTGGAAGGATTCCATTTCTCCAATTGCTCTTTTTTTGGATCCACAAATAACCAGGGATTAGCTGGCAATAGGAAAAGCCATTGGCCAAGGCAAGTTCATCATCTCCACTGGGAAGAGTCACGGGATGCCTCTGGATAAAAGAAATAAAGAAGCTGTGACCTGTCAGTGAGACCCCTCCCATTTCAGCCAAGTCAGATTGGAAAAAAGCCAGCTTGACGCTAGATGATAAGCATAAAGATATGTTATCTATAAGCAAGCGTTCTTTTGTCTTGAGCACAAATTACTTAAATGCAGTTTCATGAAGAATTTTTGGTCCATGTCCTAGATAATATAGTCCATACAAGTTTTCATATGTTATGCATGCTAATTCACAATACGTATTTTACATATTATGCATATTGATAAATTACATAAGATTTTGCTAAATAATTGTGTACACTGTGCTGTAACCAGTAGTACTCATTAGCTGTATCTATAATATGATATTTCCATCACAGTAGCAGTTTTCAACCTATCAGAATCTATATCCATTGTTTAAATGAGATTTTTTAAAAAGCACTACTGGTATGATTAGAGAGAAAAAGAGCTAGTCAGCTCAAATTATTGTACTAAATACCTTCACCTAATCAATTTCCCTCTCAAGGATGGGTATATTTGCTTACTTACATGGCAAGAAATTAAACATTATTCTGTTGCCTTATGCCAGCTACAATTGCCTGACACATCCATTGTTCTTTCACTGCTCCTGCTGCTCTCGGCTAAATTCTTTTACCTTCTGGGAACTGATCAGAGTTGCTTTTTGTAGTTGTCACTTGCCTTTGCAATAATCACCATTTTGCTATTAATTTCCCCCCTACATCACTTCATTCACTAATCCACTGATTTCAAATTGTTTTTTTTTTTTTAAATAACAATTTTTACCTCATCCAATCAAAGGTTGATACAACCTTTACAAAACAAAAGTATCATATTTATGTTGGGATTCCATTCATTTTCCTATTGAGTTAAGAAGAATAGGCTTTTTACTAACATAAATTCATTTTTTGTAAGGCTGTTACTTTTAAATTTTGAATTATGAAATATCTTGTCTCATATTTTACTTGAAAAGATGAGGCAAATAGTTAATCTGTCATAAAGAAGCTATCATTTGACTTAAATTCAACTTGTATTTTGAAACTTACAGATTCAAAATACCATACTCCACTAAGAGTCTGCCTTAAATTATTATTGAAACAATTATTATTATGGGAAACATGTAGATGAATGGGTGGATAGATAGATATCTCTTTTAAAAATACAGCAGAGTAGGGTGGCACCTGTGGCTCAAAGGAGTAGGGTGCTGGCTCCATATACCAGAGGTGGTGGGTTCAAACCCGGCCCCAGCCAAAAACTGCAACAAAAGAAAAAAAAAAAACCCCAGCAGATTTAGTAAACAGAAAAAGAAAGAAAATATCTATTGATGATATAAGTTGAATCAACATTGAACTTGAATAAGTTGTTCAAATTAATTGAATATTGATGAAGGAAGAGGAAGCTAGAACACAGTAATTAAATGTAGATAGATAGTTAAAGGAGGATAATCAAAGCATCCATATGTTTAGCTTTAGAGAGAGGGGAGAAGGAGAAGCACTTGCTATCAATAGCAATTCTTTGTTAAACCCAAAGAGACTAATTAGCTGATATAGAGACCAGGAGCATTAAAAAAGGATTTTTAAAAACCCAGCAGCAAAACTACAACATAGAAATAACAGTAGCATGAGAACGGCAAGAATCTGTGATTAGAATCCAAATTTGACACTAAAAGTGATTACTGATTTGCACTTTAATATTTGTGTTTCTGTAATTCTCCATCTATATCTGTATAGTTATCTGAGTTTCTAATGACAATACATTGTTAAATATTTAAATTTTCTTAATGAAGAATTCTATTTTTATACCAAAATGAAAACTGACTAGGTGTCATTTTAAGTCCCTCACCAGGTCACACTTGAAGTCCTAACACTTCCATCTATGTGTTCTAACCCAAGACATTTAGGTATGGCAGGAACTACCTTAACTGCAGGTAAGATATTTATGGGTACTTAACAGTCTCTGGGAATGAACTGATTTATGTCACAGCAAATCTTAAGGACAGACAAAAGAATAAATAAACCCATAGTCTATTATAAAACCACAGAAAATAAGATACTATTTTTTTTTATAGCTTGGGATTAATCTACCACTATCATAGGAGTTTTTGAAAATTTTTTTTTATTTTTCTTAAGAAATAATAATAAACACCTGTAATCCTAGCACTCTGGGAAGCTGAGGCAGGTGGAATGCTTGAGCTTAAGTGTTTGAGACTAGCCTGAGCAAGAGTGAGACCCTGACTCTACTAAAAATATACCAAAAAACAAAAACAAAAACAAAAAACTGTCCAGGCCTTGTGGCGAGTGGGCAGCTGTGGTCCCCCTAATCAGGAGGCTGAGGCAAGAGGATCTCTTAAGCCAAAGAGACTGAGGTTGCTGTGAGCAATGAGGGTGCCATGGCATTCTTTCCAGGGCTCTGTCTCTAAAAAATAAATAATAATTTGTTTTTATACATCACAGGTTTTTTAAGACAGTTTCCCTGGTGATCAATACTACATGTTGCTAAAATACCATCTCAGCATGGCTCTAAATCAGACCAATCCACAAGCCACTTGAAGCTACGAACACCTGTCTCTAAGGACAAGGTCAACTGAGACAGCCAAGGTACAGGAACATATACTGATGTTAAAAATACTTCTTTTAAAGATGATTGTCAATGAAACAAAGATCTATAATTCTTTTCAGCTTTGTTTTACACTAACTAAATTTGCTGAAAAAGAGTATAGGGCTTTTAAAAATGAGAAAGATAAAAATCAGAAGAGTTAAAATAGCCATACGAAAGTCCAGAAACAACATACAGTGATTATTTTTCAGCGCTACTCAGGAAAGCCAGGCTGTCATAACCAGCTGCCACTCGTCGGCCAGCTGGGCCTTGCTGCCCATCCCCCTTTCTGTGCCCTCTTGCCTACTTCTTCCTTTCATTCACCCATGGAGCCTGTCTTCAAAAACATAATACACTGCTTTATAGGACAATTTGGGGTGAGAAACACTGGTAGCAGAAACAAGCTAAAACATCTAGGATGTTATAAAAAGTATATAGCTTATTTATCTTTGTTCAGGGAAGACAAAAATTCAGTGGAATCCAAGCACCATGTAGAAAAAAAAAGATACACCCAAAGTAGTTGTGTCATAGTGAATACATCACAACACCTGAACCGAAATTTTCACTCGTTATTGTCACCTCTATCACAGACTCAGTCTAAGAGATGAGCTTCAAAATTTCATTAAAACATTAATATTCATTCACTTAATGAAGAAAATTCAACTACATGTGGGATTTTTTTCACTATTTTTCCAAAAAAAATACTTTTTTTGAGATGTCTTCAGATTATAAAGCATAAGAAAACCTACTTTTTCCTAATTTTTCAATTAAAACTAAAACCGTAGTTTCCAATTTTAACAGGAATCAAAGAAAACCTGACCTAAATGCTCTAATACATCTAATCTAAATGACTATATCAATAAAAATCCAGGTTATATACTAAAAGAAGAACAAATTGATATAAGATTTCTATAAAGCCTAAAGCAATTTCCTGAAAGTCACTATTGTTGGGATTCAGGTGGTTTTATGCTTTTCCTTCATTAATTCTCCAGTGGGTAGGATCTTTTTATGTGAAATGCAGGAAAAAAATATTTGACTAGTTATCAGTTCATTATGAAAGTAATTACATGGTTTTTCCAGTGAGGTTAGAGCAAAATAATTTTGGAATTTCCAGAATTTGCAGAAATGGAAAGAAGCCTGACCAAATGTGAATTTGCTCAAGGAATAAAGACAGACTCGATGTCATCTTGAAATGTGTGTGTCTCTGTGCTTGCCAGGCTCTCTTCTGCTTGCCAGCTGCAAAACTCTGAAATGTCATCTAAACTTGATTAAAGACAGGACACTCCAAACTCATTTTTTTTGAATCTTTATAATACAAAGGGATCAATTCTTCAATACTATTGTCAGAAAAGTCAAATAACCAAAATGAAGTGAAATATTGGGACTAATTTCTCCAAGGAAGCACTGGACTTTTGACCTGTCATTACTAAAGGGATCCATGGTCGGTACTCAAAAAAAGTACTGGTCACTTTTACCATTTTTTTCTTAATGATCGTATTAAATGAACAGTTACTTCCACAGGCAGTACTTCTATGTCAGACTAAATCCTAGGTGTGGTAACTCCATTGGCACTGCAGAAAATTGTAGAAGGGAACAGAACCAATACTGCAGAAGCAGCACCATCTGAACTAAACAGGAATCACTAGATGACTGAGGGCTATCAGTGGCAGCTACCATGATGTCAAAGCCCCTCCAGAGGCCCACAGTTGGATAGGAAGGCACACCAGTGAACTGTCACACAAGCAGCTCCAAACCAAAGTAAGCTATAGAATTTCTCAAGGTCACTGAGAAAGGAAAAATTTCCAGAGAGGTAGACAGGTGGCAAATGAAGCAGCTGAGCCTTGAAGGATCAGTAGAGCTCTTTAGCTGGATAGGAAACCAAAGGATAAGAGTGACAGCAGTCCCAATAGGAGCAAAGCATAGAAAGTAAAATAGCAATGTCCTTATAAAAGGGTGAGCCTTACCTTTATGGAGGCTTAGTCTTCCTCCAGAGTTTAAAAAACAAAAAAATATTTTTTATTTTCCAATATAGCAAAGATAATGTCTCCCTGTAAAACAAACATTGGGTAGGTTTACCGCCCCTTATTGGGTAGCATGCACCTGAACCATCTGATGGTATCTCTGTAGGACTTGAGGGGCTGGAGGAACCAACACCATCATGAAGCTCACAATGCTTGTTCTGCCATGAGCAAGAAAAGTTCTCCGTCTCTGACCCAGGAGACTTGTACCAGCATCCATGAAACTGCAGGAGGTAAATTTGTTAGCTAACCATAAAGATAAAATCTCAGATTGTTCACAATCTTTAGTAGATGAGTCTAGCATCATGGAATAAGATAGGAAACAAAAATAAAATGGAAATTTAGGGGAAAAGAAAATGAGTTTGATCTTATTCTCATTGAATTTGAAGTGGCTGTAGGGCACAGAACCGTCAACACAGACCTTCAAGGCAGAGAGCTAGAGAAATATATTTGAAAGTTACTAGAATCTACAAGGAGTTAATACCTTGACAATAAAGAACCGAATCCTGGAGAACACCAATATTTAAGTGGTAGATGTGGAGACATGAAAAGAGAGAAGTCTCTCTAAAGCAGCAGTTCTCAACCTGGGGTTGCAACCCCTTTTTAACAATGAAAATACATGCAGCATTAGGAAGGTTGAGAACCACTGCAAAGCAGAAGCAACAGCTAGGATAGGATGAGGACACTGTCTCAGAATCCCAAGAAGAGGAGAGTTCTGAATAGGAAGTAAGCAGCAATATAATTGAGAGAAATCAAATCATAGAAAAACTAAAACCCCACTGGATCTGGCACATTTAAAGCCACCATTGTCCTTACATCATGAGCTGGTTCTGCGTTTGTTGTCTCTCAGATTCTTTCCTACCTTTCCCCAACTCCTAAATCTGGCTCTGGTGTTAGCAGGTTTCCAGCTGGGCTGAGTTCAGCCATGGGAAGCATAGGTAAGGGAACAGAGAGGCCAAGTATCTCTGCCTCTCCTCTCCACCTTTAATGGCATGTCTTGAGCTCCTGGGCTGAATTCCTTCTGTGACTTGGGTTCCCACTGGGCAGGCCAGCCAACCCAAGGTCCTAGCCCTTAAGGGTGACCCCAAACCCAGGGGCTGGTAACACCATCTCCTTTGGTGTAACCCCTTACCTGGGTTACTAACTTTGACTCTCCATTCTAGGTGTAGGAGTGGCCTCTAGCTGGGGTACTTCACCATCCTCTGTTTCCCATCTTTTTTTTTTTTTTTTAGTCCAATTGGATCCTATTTAGTGCAGTAGTAAAACAAAAGTCAAATGTTATGGGAGATGATGTTGGACACTAGCATGGTAGACTATTCTTCTAGGGCAGTGGTTCTTAACCTCCCTAATGCTGTAGCCCTTTAATATAGTTCCTGTGGTCACCAACCCACAGGTTGAAAACCACTGTTTTAGGGGGTTGAGTGAACAAAAAAGAGAGATTGACAGTAGCTAGAGGGGATTTAGTTCCTTTTAACTGGTTTGGGATTTAGACTAGGTAAAATATGAACTTATTTTAAGATTAAGGGAAAAGGCTTGGCTCCTCAGCACAGTGGTTACAGCGCCAGCCACATACAACCAAGGGTGTTAGGTTCAAGCCTGGCCCAAGCCAGCTAAACAACAACTGCAACAAAAAGCATCTGTAGTCCTAGCTATTTGGGAGGCTGAGGCAAGAGAATCACATAAGCCTAAGAATTTGAGGTTGCTGTGAGCTGGGACACCAACGCACTCTACTGAGGGCAACATGGTGAGACTCTGTCTCAAAAAAAATAAAAAGTAGGGGTGGTGCCTGTGACTCAAAGGAGTAGGGCACCAGTCCCATATGCTGGAGGTGGTGGGTTCAAACCCAGCCCCTGCCAAAAACTGCAAAAAAATAATAATAAGAAGAAGAAAATAAATAAATAATAAGATTAAGGGAAAAATGTCCAAAGAGTGAGATAATAAAAGCAAAGTAGTTGAGGAAGTCTAACAGAACAAATTTCCAGAGGAAACAGAAGAAAGAAAGGAAGTATTTCAAAGGATCTAGGTAACAGGGTGGACCCTGAAAAGACAGAGGGACGATGCTCTGGGATGGGCAAGAAGGTAAGGATTGGTGTGGCCATAAGTTACCTTATAAAAAGGGTGGATGGAATTTCTGATGGCCTCAGTTCTTCCTCTGAGATTAGAGGTAGAGAGGAGGCTGGAGGCGAGTGGTGATGTTTGGAATTATCTGTGTGAAATTGTTTGCTCAGAGTGGGAGTGGGAGCAGACCAAGGACCTCCAAAAGGATGAATGAGTGATACAAAGGGCTCAGGCTGAGGGTGAGAGCAAGGAGTTTTACTGTGTTAATCTGCATAGTTTCAAAGTGAGTTTTGTTTCCTCCCTTCAAATGTCAGTTGCCTCTGTTTGGGAGCAGCAAGGCAAATCCAGAGTTGGGGTCTTGCCAGATGAGCACTGTGGGAGGAGAAGCCTGCAGGAAACCAAAGAGGAGATGGTGGTTTGGCCCAGCAGGGTTGACTTCCTATCCCAGCTTCAAAACCTTAGGTAAGAGACTTAACCTTTCTTCAACCAAAAATGAAAGTGATAATAACCCTTATCTCAAGAGGTTGTATGATTGAGAAAATGTTTGTAGAGTGCCTATCAAAGATGCTGATGCACACAGAGGACTCAGCAAGGGCCAGTGGAGTCAGACATTTTCCACTAATCAGATCCCTAATCAGTATTTTTAAATTTCAAAATATTATTATTAGGAGGATACAAATGTTTTTTGTCTTCTTTTTTTTTTCTTTTCAGTTTTTGGCCAGGGCTGGGTTTGAACCCACCACCTCTGGCATATGGGCCAGCGCCCTACTCCTTTGAGCCACAGGCACCGCCCCTCCCCCTTTTTAAATCTACTTCAATGCCTGCACACAAATGTTTTTGTTTCAGGGACCACTTGAGTCATGGCTACGAGTGTATCCATTACCTGCATGGTATGCATTGTACACATTAGGTATGTTTTTGCCTCTCCCCTCTTGATTTCCAATGAGTTTTACTTCCCTCTATACACATGCCCATCAGTTAGTTCCCATTTAATATTGAGTACATGTGATGTTCATTTTTCCACTCTGATGCTTCACTTAGGATAATAGTCTCCAAGACCACCCAGATTGTTGCAAAAGGCAACAATTCATCCTTTTCAAGGCTAAGTAATACTCCATGGTATACATATACCACATTTTGTCAATCCACTCATGAACTGATGGGCCCTTGGGTGGATTCCATGTCTTTACAATTGTGAGTTGTGCCGCAATAAACAAATTTAAGAGCAGGTGTCTTTTTGCTAAAACGACTTCCTTTCCTTTGAGTAAATACTCAGTAGTGGCATTGCTAGACTGAATGGTAGGTCAACTTTTAGTTCTTTAAGGAATGTCTATACCTACTGTTGTCCGTAAAGGTTGCCTATTCAGTTTTAAGATCTGTAGCTCTCTCTTTAAAGGTGGGTCTCGATCAGTGAACAATTCTAAAACTACCCCAAAATAAATAATACAGGTTTCTAAAACAAATCCATGTCAGTTCCCTCTGACCCCAAGCCACATAGATGATTCTGGTAAGACCTGCTCTACTCTCGTCTCAACAGAATAAAGCTGGCTTAGAGCTCAACGTTAGGGCTGGAACCTTTATGGAACACAACTCTCTGGAGCACAAAATGGACCCACTGTGGACAGGGCTCCTCCTAGACAAAACGCGAGATGAAGCGCTGGTGGAGGCATGGGGTGAACAAACAGCGCAGTGTGCAGCGGGACAGCTCTCAGTCTGACCACACCTTGGCCCCACCCCATCTCCAGAACACAGCTTACTCACACCATTCCTGAGGTGACCGCTGGCTCTACTCACTGCCCAGGCTCCCAGCTTTTTGCTTTCTGCTTTCCTACTGACTCCTTTTTTTCTCATTACCTTAAAAGATGGAAAAAGGTTCCCCACAGAGTCATCACCCTCAGATGAATCAGAAGACAGGAAACTCCCCATCAGCCAATTTTATTACCTCTAACAAGTTGTTAAAGGATAAAATTATTGCCTATAACAAGCTTTTTAGAAATAACCTTGTGGACTTATTTTACTTAGAAATAACCACCCTCATTCCTATTTCTGTGGATAAGTTAGATGAGCTAAACAATTCTATCAATTTAGCTATTTTCATTTGCTTTCAAGTTAAAAAGAGACGACGATATCTTCACATATTTGAAACCCTACAGAGTATAGAACTGCTTCACGATTATGTCCTTATTCCTTTAAAGAAATTCAATGATATGAAAATGACATATGTCATCACTAATTCCTAAGAATCAGAGAGAAAATATACAAAAGGCTTAATGAACAGATGAAGAAAGAAAACTGGTAATTGACATTTCTGGCCAGGGAATATGACAATCAACAGAAGGGCGACCGGCCAAATCATCTCACAGACTGAGATTGCTAAAAGCTTCACCCAGAGTCAACAAACGCCATGTTCTGAGGAGCAGTGTCTTAGGGGACAGATCTGTTACTCATCAGTGGGCATGTTTCATCTTACCGCTCATTGCCATCAAGTTAAAGGAGGCTTTGTGTACCTGTCTTCCAAGAGAAGCTGGAGCTCTGAGGTATAGGAAGGCCGGGTCCTGCCCCCAGGCCCCAGGACAAATAACACACAGAGACAGTAAGAGACAGACACAGCAGTCTTCAAACACTGTCCTTCAGGAGAATTCCCTCTGTCTTACACTCGCTGAAGAAAAGGGTGAGTCAACTACAGGTCAGAAAGATGTGATGGAGAAACTTGGGGGGTGGTGGTGGTGAGCATTGCATTTAGCATAATATTTCTGTTCAGCAAAGTCGGAATCACTTGATATCCTTTCCAAATGCCTTGAGTCTTACTATAAAGAGAAAAGTATACAGACAGGTAATTTAAAAATCAGTATGACAGCAAAGTCCCCTCCCAGCATGCCCAGTTTACACAATGGGGTTAGTGTCATCCCCCCCAAAGTGAACATCTGTTCGATGCTGTTATTAGCGTATATGTTATAAAAGACCACTGGGGCTCTGTGGGAGTATTGATCGGGATAGAGAGGCAGGGTGGGGGGAATCTGTGCCGGTACACAGCCGGCACCAGTGGGCCACTCTGGTGTGAGGAGCCACAGTTCTAATCATCACTCTGCAGGAAAAGGCTACTAAAGTTGAGAAGGTATAGCAGAGGGTAGACAGGATGACTCAGAGCTTCCAGAATGCCCAGCCCACATGTTGACCTCACTCTCCCATTACAAATCAATGGTAGTAAAGACCACAACAAGAGGAACCTCCTGGAGCCTTTGCTTACAAATCTCAGCATGGGGTAGAAATGGTCCTTCCTGAGTTCCTGGCTGTCTAAGGGAAATTTTTTAAACACCTGGTCCTAAAATCCATTCATTCCTCAGGTATCTGTCACAGTCCAATCCTCCTGAAACATCAAAACAATGCTTTTCATTCATACATTCCTACTAACTCTTTACACCAGAGTATGTGTAGCAAACCTTACAAAGCTGAAAACTTACAAAGCCAAGCCAGCAACAGAGTAACCTGGAATGTTCCTCTACTGTATTTTAATGTGCTATGCTGTTTACTAACACTGCACTTAAATCAGTTCCCCCCTCCCACTGTCTCTGAGGCAACCAGTTCGTTTGGGGTGGGTGGGAGAGAAGCACAGACCAAAAAAAAAAAAGCGAGTTTTTTAAGTGCCACATACCATGAAGTCATCCTGAATGAATTTAATTTGCTGTGGCCGGGCAACAATGCAGAAAGGGTGCACTCAATCAGGGTTCTTTCTGGTGCTTCTCCCGGAGTAATCTGAGGAGAGTTTCTTCATAATGATGCCTTTTTCACATGGCAGGCGCTTTTGAATCCCACCTGTAAATCAGGGAGATCTGTAGGGATTTGCCTTTCCTCCTCATCTCGTTAATCTCTACCTCTTTTTCAGTTATTGGTGAAAATAAAATAGTCTTCCTAAGACTTTTGTGTGAAAGGAGATTGGGTTGTCAGGCCCAGAAACTGACACATTAATTCTGATCAACAATTTGCTTGCTGAAATTTAATCTCTAAGATATTTACCCTACATTCTAATTTTAAAAAAAAAAAGTCCATCTGGATTCTTGGTAAGATGCAAAACTGGCATTGATTCAAATTAAGGTTTAACACTTATTTCATGCTTGCTGCCTACATAGACATTTGCTATATACATGGATTAATTAGATTATAAGCATTGTTCAATTTTCTTAAACGACTTGAGATTGTCTCCCTAACTAAATATAAAAATGAATTATGTCACTGCTGTTAATGGAAGATGAAGATTATAAAATTCTCCTGCTGTATCAATCTGCAGTGGAACTAATTCCACATTTGGGTCTCAGTTTTAAATTGAAGTTATTGAACATTTTGACTTCAGATCATAGAATCAATCTGTTTAGAAGCACGTATATAACATATACACACACACTTGCCATGGTACCCAAAATGGAAACAAGTGACATGTCCAACTGTAATGCATTGGCTAATCAACTATGATATATCTAGCTCACATAGTAAACTATGGCATAACAATACGATCTGGCCACTAAAAATGACAATGTAGGACAAGGTTCAAAGACATGGAAAGATAATAACATCACACATAAGAGAACACCAAAAATTGCAAAGGAATACGTGCAACATCCCATCCCCTCTTTCTCCTTCCAAATGCATAGGATAAAAACATTCAGAGTTTATTAGAATAATAGTAGTCACTATCCCTCAATGATCAGACTGAGTGATTTTTGTTTGTTTTGTCAGTTCCCAATCCCCCTAAGTTTTGTATATAAACAGGATGTAATGACTTTTTAAACTGAGGTCAGAAGAACCCTGAAACCCTGGCATAGGGCCTGCCCACATACAGCATAACCTGGGACAGCCAAACAATTGAATATAACTCTTTCTAATCAAAAGATTAGAAATGAGTTAAGAAGTGTGACAACCTGAGATACGGGAAGGTAGCAAGCTGAGTTGACAGCGAGTCAGCTATGTTATTTTTTTTCTTTGTAGAGACAGAATCTCACTTTCTTGCCCTTGGTAGAGTGCCCTGGTGTCACACAGCTCACAGCAACCTCCAACTCCTGGGCTTAAATGATTCTCTTGCCTCAACCTCCCAAGTAGCTGGGATTACAGGCACTCGCCACAATGCCCAGCTATTTTTTTAGTTGCAATTCGGCCGGGGCCAGGTTAGAACCTGCCACCCTCCATATATGGGGCCAGCGCCCTACTCACTGAGCCATAGACATTGCCCCAAATCAGCTGTGTTATTTGTGAGACAATTTGATTGCTGTCAACTGCTCCTCCCACTTTGGATTGCCTTCTGGGACAAGGGTCCAGAAACAGCCAGGAAAGAGCACCGTGTGTCTGCCCTTAACCCAGTGGTTCTCAACCTTCCTAATGCCACAGCCCTTTGATACAGTTCCTGTGGGTCACGACCATTTTAATAATGTTTTATCTTTTCAAGACATGTTATAAATTTCTCTGTCAAAATGCTGCAGCTGTCATAAAATAAGCATTCAAATACTTAGGGAGTAAATAAATTACTTTCGAAAACACCCAATCTGAGGAGAAAAAAACATTATTTACAAAATATATTTAGAAAGAAGGAAGGGAAAGGAGGGAGGAAGGGAAGAAAGAGAAAAAAAACTTAAAGAAAAGCAGAGAAAAGGGAAAATAAAATTTAAAAAAGATAACAAGGGGTGAGATTAGGATATCTTAATACTCCATACATTTGTTTTAAACTAAGTCATAAAGTTACACAAGTATTTAAGCCTCTGAATAACTGATACTATAATTGAAACACAGAGAATTCTGTAATTCATAATATTTCTAAGATGAAAGCAAGTTAGAAGCACATCCACAAGAGAGACCAGAGGGAAATTTCTCCCATCCGTCCTTACTGAGTAGGACCCTGGCCTGTAGTAAAAGATAGCCTCAACCACAGGCCCTCCAGCCCACACAGAGTTCATGGAGCTGTTCCTTGCCATGTCTATGATGTAGCTGGACAGTAATATCTCCACTCACAGTTTGTATAAGCAACTCAGTGGGAGGAGTTAAAAGCAAACACAATGGTCTGGTTTAACCTTAGGATAATTTTTTCATACACAGGAATATGTGCTCCCTGATTACTTCTGTCAACCAAGCTTTGAAAAACATCGTGCTGTGGTAAACTTGATATGATATTCTCTAATTCCAAGTGAAGGTTGCCATTTTAGATTTACAGTTAAAAGCAAACCTATTTCAACAAGGAGTGTACTAAAGGAAAGGTCAATAAACTTTTCATACATGTGTTTATTCCTTTATTAATTAAAAGTAATTCAGGCTCGGTGCCTACAGCTCAATCGGCTAAGGCGCCAGCCACGTACACCTAAGGTGGCGGGTTCGAATCCCCAGCCCGGGCCTGCCAAACAACAATGATGGCTGCAACCAAAAGATGGCCGGGCGTTGTGGCGGGCGCCTGTGGTCCCAGCTACTTGGGAGGCGGAGGCAGGAGACTCGCTTGAGCCCAGGAGTTGGAGG
>CAUYQV010068181.1:0-24542 GCA_963574575.1 Galagoides demidoff | reverse complement strand
TCATCATCTACCAGCAGGAACCTACTGAGACATGAAAACAATGTCCATCTCTCTGTGAATAGAACTTGTTATCTGAGCTAAATGCTTTTCTCAGACTCAGACCACCACTCCCTCCTCCTCCTCCTCGTCCTTCTTCTTCTTCTTCTTTTTTTTCAGGGAATCTAAGGGCAGTGGAAGGAAAAGGGAGGAACTTCCCAATGCTGCGACTTTGTGAGCCCCTATACGGAACCTGAGCAGGCAGCAGGAGTCGGCATCCAGGGTCACTTGAATCCGTTTTCTGATTTTTGCGCCACTGGGCAACTGGATCCCAAAGTTGAGCTGGCTGAGATGTGATCCCTGTCCTGCCTTGTGTCTGGGCAAAGCAGGGAACCTACATGTGACACCAACAGGCATACGCTGAACTCAAGTCAGGGGTAGGGGGTCTGGGTCAGGGGTATAACTTGTGGGCTAATTTTGGCCTCTTCAAATTTGGTTTTGTTTGTCCATACAGAAAAGGATGTAAAAACTAGGATGGTCACTGAAGTCTTAGGAAATTCTTACTTCCTATGAATTTAAAATGTGAACATAAAATGTACCCCTGTTACATCTCAGAAGTCACATTTTCACGACAGCAGCCTCTTTCTCAGCATACTGCTCTAAAGGCCAGTTCCTCTGCACTTCTCTTCCGGGGATGTGCTTGGGTATCAGTCAGAGGCCTCAGGTGTAAGCAATGAAATCTATGCAGGTGCTGGTTAGATCAAGCAGAGGAGAATATGAGGATCAGGCAGACAAGTACCAGATTAAAACTTCCTGGAGATCTGGAGGCAAAGTCCTCCCCGGGACTGAAACCAAACACAGGGGAGGGGCTTGACAGAAATGGAGAGGGGAGAGGAATAGGTGGGAGGTTCAGGGATTTTTTTTAAAATTTTTTTTTCTTCTTCTACTTTTTTTTTTTTTTTTTCAGTTTTTGGCTGGGGCTGGGTTTGAACTCCCCACTTCCAAGCATATGGGGCCGGTGCCCCACTCCTTGAGCCACAGGCACCACCCGGTTCAGGGATTTTTTCAGGCCATAACCTCCTGCTGCACCTGCTAGGAACTTGGGATAGGAAGACTGTCATCTGGGGACATAGACACTTGCACCTTGCTGCTGTCTCTGGCAGCGTGCTCACTCTGCTCACTTCCAATTCCACATCTCCACGGGAACTTCTAGTGGTCAGAAGCCAGGGCACGTGCCTGCTCCCAGCTGCAGAGGAGGCAGGACACCTGAGTTCTCTGAAATCCACCGTGTGGAGGCTAGGGGTCTCTATGTGCGGAAGAAATGCCCTAAGGTTCAGCAGAGGTGCCAGGTAAGCTCAGCCGCCCCCGAGGGCCGTCCCCTCCAGCAGCAGGTCAAATGTGGCCCTGTGTTTTTCTTCCAGATCGGAATTTATTTTTGAAAAGTGTCAGTATTCAGGAAACAGTAATAAAAGTGGAATTCTTTCACAGACATATTATATAAACCTTTGCCTTTTAAAAGGGAAAATGGATAAACAGCGTTTACGTTATTTTTTGGATGACAAGATTTTTAATACAAACCTCTTATATTATTAACATATTATGTGATATGAGGAAACTGCTCTTGTTATCTGAATCCTTGAAGTTACTAGTAATAAAAGAACTGATCATTAACAAAACCAATCTTGTTTAGTGGTCCTTTTTCATTTCTTTTTTTCTTTATTAAATCATAACTGTGTACATTAATGCATTTATGGGGTACAATGTGCTGATTTGATATAAAATGTGGAATGCTTACATCAAACTGGTTAACATAACCAGCCCCTAGCTTACTTATTTGTTGTGGTAAGACATTTATACTCTACTCTTAGTAGTTTTGAAATGTACCATTGCATTGTGCACATTAGGTGAGGTCCCCCCAAATACCCTACCTTGCGGCCTCCCCGCCCCTCCTCCCCACTCCCGTCCTCTCACCCTCCTCCTCCCTCCTTCTTTCTGAGTATAGTTATGTTTTATTGTGTGAATGTGTAGATGATTATATGTTGGTTTCATAATTCTTTCATTTCTAATCGTGGAAGTTCTGATATAGCCTTGGAGTCAGAATCTGTGTAGGTTTAAATCCCAGCAGAGGAACCTTGGATGACTGGATTATACTTCTGATGATTGTGAGATAATGAACATTCACAGTGCCCAGTGCCTAGTGTGTTTGTGCAAATACTCACTGAATAGTGGTGCTATGTCTTCTTTTCTCTGACTTTTCTATTGTAAATCTGCTTAATGTTACTTTTTTCTCATTACACCTGCCTCTCCCTGGGTTGGATAGAACTTTTCCACCTTGTGTCTGCTACATTGCTATGAGATTTCTTGGTTAAGAACATTAGGTTAATAGCTCTATTGATGACTCAGTTTCAGGGTCCACATCAGCCCTGTGTCTGATTAAGGACAAATCCCCCCAGCAATCCTGCCCAATCTGTCCTCATTGTTCTCAACTTCTTGACTTTAAACATTTAGTTTCTCATGGCTTGTGTTTGGTGTTTCTGGAAAGACTATCCTGCCTCTTAGTGCTTTGGGGGTAGAGTCTAATGTTTAATTAGCATCTTTAACAGGCAAAGGTTAAAAAGAGAAGAACAACACAAGGAATTTTCCCTTCATTAGTATGTAAGGAGGGACCTGGAGCCAGAGAGATCTTTGGAGTCCTGGACAATTCATTTATTACTGAAGTGTCTTCAGGTAGGATACTTCACTTCTCTGAAAGACTTTTTCTGATCTGTGAAATGGGGTCTGTTGGCTCACTTGTGGGGTCGCTGTTTGGATTACACCTGCAGCCCCTTCCCAGGACAGCGTCTAGCCATAGCAGGTGTGCCACAAATGCAGACTGTCCCGTTCACTGCAGTCGAGAGAAAGACAACGCGGAGCGGTGGACTTCTGAGAAGCAGATGCTGACTAGAGAGGTGAGAAAAGATGCCCCAGAGAAAATATTGTCTCCTTTGGCTGAAGGTCAGCTCCATCAGCCTGCCAGGAGGCAGAGACCTTTAATTTCATAGTGTCACTTTCTCTTCCTGAAAGTACAGTCTGACATATATTTGCTTTTTAAATTGAAGTGAACTAAAACTAATCTCATTATGGGAATCTGATAGTCCTTAAGGTACTTGGAGACTCCTGAGTGTCACAAAAACTACAGTAGGATCAAAAACCTTGGCACAATGCCAGTGAGAACAGCAAGGGCAGCTAAGTGGACACCTGCGGGGCCAGGGGCGAGGAGGGCAGGGGATGCTTATGTATAATTTGACTCCTTTTGACATTTTGTCAAAATATTGTGGCTCAAACAGACATTTGAAACCTGATTAGTTTTTGAGAAATTAAAGACCTGCCTTGTTTCTTAGCTGACAGTTTACATTTTAAAAAGCCATTTAAATATTATTTAAATCTCATTTAAGTATTCCACAGAGGGCTTTTATTAGGCATTAATGTGAGCAGCCGTGGGCTCGGCAGTCATTCCTGGAGCTCCATGTGTACCTAACTGCATTAAAGTATAAGCCAGGCTGGTTGTGGTCTCCAGATGGAAAAGTTCACGCTTTTCCCTAAGAGTAGGAGTTGAGGAGTAGCCCTGAGAGGGGCTGGTAAATCCGAACATTCTCTTTTTCCCTTTGGGCTCTTCCAGGCCTAATGTGGTGGTTTCCCTGGTCTGAAACCACCTTCCTTCTTGGCTCTGTGATTCACAAGTGGTGGTCTGATCTCCACCCTGCCATCAGAATCTCTCTGTACCTTCAATCTGTGAAGACAGAACATTTCACTCCTCTTCTCTTGAAAGTTCTGGAGCTCCCTGGAGAGAAAGATCTTAGGATTTCCCCTTGTCACATACTTTAAAATTTATACAATAGTTTTGCCTTTAAATCTCCATTTCTTTTGCCTTTTAAGCCACTGTCTTAATTTTAGTCATTTCAATTGCGTAGAGTTTTGAGAGCCCGTACATCACCTTGACCCTATGTACCACTCTCTTCAAAGATCTGAATCCTTATTCCCTATGCTAAACCTCAAAGTTCTCCATCGTGGGTCTAATCTCGCTTGCTCATAATGTTTAGTGCTACAAATTTTTCCCAGACGTTATTTACTCACGAGAAACAGCACAAATCACCGTATTTTATACCCCTCCTCTCTGGAGGCAGAAGAGCATTATTCCTAAGAGTGCGTGGTTCCTGGAGTAGGTTACCTAGGTTTGCACGAACCTTTTATTAGTGTGGGTGGTTTTTCACAACTCACTTTGAACTTTCATCCTGCCATCTGTAAAACTGGTATATTAGCAACTCCCAGCAGAGAAGTGGGGATGTTTAAAGGAGGGCAATTTATACACAGTATTTTCAGTCAAGGGAGAACTCAACTTGGCCAGAGTAGTTGGAGAATGAGAAGGAACGATCTGGAAGTTGTGATCTGTGCTGGCTTTTCCCTATTTGAGAATTTGCCTCCTTAGTAGCGATTTCTTAGAGAGTTCTTTGGAGTTGAGATTTGCATCACTGCCTGTGTGCACAGATTCTTAACCTCTTTACTAATTGCCTATGCCCAGGGTAGATCCATGAGATTTAGAAATAGATGAACTAATGAATATCTACTCCGATGTTTGTTGATTGTTACAGAAGGTTCTCTGAGCTCTGTCACTATCTCCTCAAGCTCTGTTATTATAAGGGTCCTAGCCAACCCTTAGAAGGCTTTTTAAAAGACTGTTCTGCTTGTCTAGAGTAAGTTGGAGGAACTAAGGACTTAATATGTCACTAACCACCCCAAGGATCCCCCAATCCATGCCTGGGTTAAGTTGGTTTCATAAACACCCTAGCTCTTTTGCTCCTCGTGTGTGATCATTCAGAGACATGCTGGTTTAAAACTCTCAGAAATCCTCAGTAGATTAAACTGCAATTACCCATCTTCTTGGTAACTGAATTGATAATGCAAACATCCCCCGCCCACCCCGGGGATCCCTCCTTAGCTCACTAACCCATCTCCCCAGTGGTCATTCCTGGAAAAATGTTCCAAGGAAACTACTTGAACTCAAATCCCGTTTTGAGTGAAGCAGACCTGAGATCCATGCAATGAGAAAATGACTTATTGTGAAAAGTCAGAGAGTGTCAGGCCTGGTGTATGGTATATGGGATATTTGTACATTCTTTGTTTTTTTATTGATTGATTCATTTTTTCTAAGTAAATGGGTCATTGTATGACTTAGAGGTCCCAAATTCTCTCAAATAACAGCCCTCCAGGTTTTCTGAGGGTTTCAATGGCCTATGACGGTGACAATTTCTGGTAGCCTCACTGGCCCTGGCCAGCCCCTGCCTTAGATTCAGGAAGTATAAAGATTTTTATAAAAAGGTATTTTTAATAAAGTTCAACCTTCTCAGAATATACTGGTTCTTTCTCCACATCTTAATGTGAGCAACCTTGTGAGTAGTCTCAACTAGGCAGGATTTTGTTCCCCAGAGGACACTGTGTAAAATCTGGAGAAAGTTTTGACTGTTACCAAGGGAAGGGGATGATTCTGGGGAGCAGAGGCCCGGGCTGCTGCTGTCTTTTCCGTTTACCTTATGTGAAACAGGTCTGCTAATTACCAATCCCCAGAGAGGATTCCCACTGTGCAGAGAGTGACTGACATCACCACTAGGCCACCAGAAAGAGGACGCCACAGGCTTATGGCTGCTGCATTCTGGGCTGTGGATCCACCACGCACTGGTTGCTTGTTTGTCTGACTCCAGCAAGATAGAACACGCTCACCCACGAGTGATGAGAGGCAGAGTTAGTACTTACGGATAGGAAGCAGAGGGCAGAAGAAAACTTGAATCCATTGTGAGTCTGTCCTCCAAGGTGAGGAAAGCTGCTCTGGGCGCACACAGTCTTGACCTTGCACCACAGCTGAGGGACCCTGAAAGGGAGCCCTGCCTGGGTTCCTGGGTTATATACTTCAGGGACCTGGGACTCATTGGATGAGTATTTGAAGGACATGCTGCTTCTAGGGAAGAGGGAACAAAGCCAGGTCTGCCGCTAACAGTTGCTCCCTAACTCAAAAGTGTTACGTCCTCTGAGAGAGACAGGAAACGTCCTGAGCTGTCTCAGCTCCTTCCTATCTCGGAATGGGGCTTTCTCAGCACCTTCTAGGGCTATTCTTGAGAGCAGCAAGCAAGGAGAGGAGGAGGCCTGAGTTGACCCAAGCCCTCCTGAAGGTCTGTCCTGCACCCGTACACTTAGTAGTTTACAGATGCCAGAAATTTGCTTCTCATATTTCCGGGGACCCAGAATTTCAAGATCTAAGCGCCTACATATTTGAGGTTGGTGAGGGTCAGTTGTCTCATAAATTGCTTTTTCACTATAATGTCACGTGGAGGAAGAGGGCAGCATGTCTCTTAGGTCCCCTTTATAAAGGAACTAATTCCTAATTTCCTCCCAAAGGTGCCACCTCCTAAAACCATCATGTTGGTGGTTAAGGTTAAAACATATGAATTTTCAGGGGACATGAACATTCAACCCATTGCAATTACTAAATATCCTCTCATGCACCAGATAGCCCCTCATTAAATTATGTGTGTGTGTGTATACATATATATTCAGTTCCCAAATGTCCCCACTGTCCCTAGTGTTGACATTAAGAAGCTCTGAGTAGGGTATGAGGACATGTCACCAGAACTCTGGTTAGTAAGGTTGAAGAGTACTAAATTATTTATTTTTGATATAAGCCTTTGTGCATCACATAAGATAATCATTTTGCAAAGTACTTAGATCTTTGCCCAATCTCTGTCCCATCACAGTTCCTGCAATTACAGCAACCATGACCTACCTGTGCTAACGTGGCCGTCAGCTGACCTGTGTTTCTAGGGAGCACCTACTTGGTGAATAGTGAGACTGAGGGGCTACAATTTGTCATTGAGTGAATCTTAGGAATTTAAATTTAAATAGCTACGTGTGACCAGTGGCTTCCATTATTTGACAGTTCAAGTCTGGTACTTGAGATTTCAGAGTCTGGAGTCAGAGTGACCTTAGTTCAGATCCCGCCGCTGACATTTACTTATTACCTCTATGACCTTGGGCATGTTCCAAAAGCTCTCTATGCTTCCGCTTCATTGTTATGAATTGATGAAAGTTCTCTTGTTATCGTGAAGCACCTGCATTTACACATGCTCTATGAATTATTATTGATAGTATGTGAACAGTTAATATTGATTCAGTGACACTTATTCCTGTATCTCAGACAGTCTTAGCAATGGAAACTGGAAGCCAGTTAAAGTGGCACACGTCTTTCCCAGGGCTCTGAGGTCTCGATTCTATTTATACCTTTATCTCTGGGTTTCAATCTGAATATATCTACCCATCTACCCATTCATCTAATCCAATCTGTCTACATTTACTTATTCCTTTTTAATTTTTTGATGGTACATAGCATACTGTCTATTCCTAACCCGTCCACATACAATCCTCCTTTTCTAGATTTTGGTGGTTGAATCACACTGCCAATGTTTGCATTCACTTAGTTACCATCCTGCCCTGCTCCCCTCACTGGCATGTATTCTGACATCTTGGCTAAAACCCTTCCCCTTGCTTCCTCCTGGCACCTGCTTCCTATGGAACAAAGCCATGGCAAATTTTTCCCCCTACTGACCACAATGTTTATGGACAGGGCTCTGAAAAAGCTTGTGAGAGTTTCATTTGGAGAGAGAATTTGAAATGAAACTTTGTCTAGAGTTCATGAAAGATATTTAATATGAAGTGAGAAAAAGGTGTCACCATTACAGTAATCTGAAATATGCCCACGTCATGCTTTATGTAGCTCATATCACAGTTTCCTTATTCAGAAAGCAAAAAGAAGAAATGATCACTCAGAAGACACCATAAATAAGTATTTAAAAACGCACAATGGTTTAGCTTTAGGCTCATGTTTATTAGCTTGCCTGGGAATGAGGATAAAAGAAAGAAAACTTAAGAGATGAAGAGAAAGTCTTTTTGCTTGTTTTGTTGGAATCTACTACGTATAAACCAATACGGTATCAGTGCAAGTGTTGATGTAACCCAAGAAATATCGGTAACATCCTGCCCTCCACAGAATAAGATGTCGTGTATAAATGGTGCCGTGAATACCGGGAGTTATAACAGCAGCACTGTGTCTCCGTGATGTGCACTCACACTCAGATACACACAGATCGACACCAATGCACACACATGGATTTTAGTGCACAGTAATATGAAAGAAAAAATATGGGATTGAGAAAGATGCTGGCCTTTTAAACAGTCAATAGTAGACAGACTTCCACCCAATTTTCACCATTTTACAAATTTCTCTTACAGCTGATATTTTAGTCATAGTATTTAAGATAAGTTGTCTATTCCTTTCTAAAGAGTAAACATTTAAAAATTATGTCCTCCTCATTAGAGATATTTCAGGGGATGCCTGGCTCTGACCTTGTGGGTGTCAGCATGCTTAATAGCTGCTACAGTAAAAAGAAAAGGTTTAGCATGTAAGGCACACAATCAAAGCTATTGAGTAAAGGGCAATATTTGCTATTCTTTAGGAAAATTGGCAACATCAAAAATACTTACTGTGCATAATTAAAACCAAGGAAATATGTTATTGGTTCCATTAAATTTATTCAAGGAACAAAGGAACAAGTATAGAATTAACTGCATTTATAAACACTTTATTTCATAATGAATATCGCAATTTCAAAAGACAGTCCTTTAGCCAATTTTTGCTTTTGAATCATTGCCACTGTTAATTAATTACCCAAATTCTGATCCAAAAAAGACAATTGTGTTCAACACACACATATATAAAATGCATATACAAACACACACATACACACATGGGGTGCAAAAATGTATACACATTTTGAGAAAAAAAAAAGCTGTATTCAATTTGTGAAACTCAAGTTACTTTGACTTCTGTAATTACAAGAGGTGTTCATTGTGACTTGTGTTCATTTTTTGTTATTAGTATATACTATTACAATTTTAATACAGTTTTTACTTTACTAAAATGTACATACTATTTTTGGCACCCTCTGAATATTGATGTGGGCAAACTATTGAGTATATTCCTTGAGATAGACTTTTATAAAACACTTATTATTGCTTTTTTTTTAAATTTCAGACTAATATTTTTAGTCTTACATTTTTAGGTTACATTGTTCTCACTTCCAAGGTAAATTTCAGATTGTAGTAGAGCCCTTCACCCAGGGGACCTGCTGAAGGCCTTCACATCATGCACATTAGGTGAGATCCCGCCAGTTGCCCTCCCCCCTCCTCCCTCTCCCTCCTTCCACCTCCCCCTCCTTAGAGCTACATTTGTGTTTTTTATACTTGAAAATTTTTGAATTAATTCTAAGTGTGGTAACATACACATAGTATAAAATTTATCATCATAACTATCATAACCAGATTTTAGTGTTTAGAGAACTTTGAGATCCACAGCAAACTTGAGCAGAAAGTATAGCTATTCCACATATAATCCCTGCCTGATACCTGCACGGCCTCCCCCATTATCAACGTCCCTCCTCAGACTTGCGTCTGTTGATGAATCTACATTGAGACGTCATTATCATCCACAATGTATATTTACATTAGAGTCCACTCTGACTGCAGCTCATTCTGTAGGTTTGTTATTGTACAATGCCTTGTATCATCATGATAGTATTATAGTCTGTGCCCTGCCTATTTATTCCTTTTTCCCTTCTAATTCCTGGTGACAACTGATCTTCTCACTGTTCCCATAGATTTGCTTTTTCCAGGATGTCACATAGTTGGAATCATTCAATATGGGAACATTTCAGAGTGGCTTTTTTCACTTAGTAATAGGCGTTTAATCTTCCTCTGTGTTTTTTTTGTGGCTGAATAGTTCATTTGTCTTCAGTGTTGAATAATATTCCATTGTCTAGATGTGCCGTAGTTCATCACCTGCTGAAATATATATTGGTTGCTTTTGCGTTGTGATGATGGACAGTCCTGCTATAAACACCTGCATGCAGATTTTTGTGTGGTCCAGAGTTTTCCACTCCTTTGAGTAAGTTCAGCACAATAGCCGGATTGTACGGTGAGAGTATGGTTTTGTGGAAACCAGTACGTTGTCTTCCAAAGTGGCTATACTCTTCTGATCCTACCTGTAATGAATAAGAGTTCCTGTAGTGCTGTATCCACAGCAGTATTCACTGTTGTCAATATTCTGGATTTTGACCATTTTAATAAATGTGCACTGATAACTTATCATTTAAGTGTGTGTTTCCCTGATCCTTCGCATACGATGTGGATATATTTTCGCATGTCTGTTTGTCATCTGTGTATCTTCTTTGATAAGGTGACTATTAACATCTCTAGCCCTTTTCTTAATTGGGTTGTCTCTTTATTGTTGATGTTTTCTGAGTTCTTCACATATTTTGAATAAAGGCCTTTGATTATATATGTCTTTTGCAAATAATTTCTGCCAGTCTGTGATTCTTATTTTATCTTCTCTGCAGTGACTTTTGCAGAGTAGAAAATTTTGATTTTGGTAAAGTCTAGTGTATCAACTCTTTCTTTCCTGGTTCATGATTTGGGTGATGTACATATGTATATTTTTATTCCTACTTTCTATCTTCTCTTACCTCACGATAATATTAAATAACAAATGTTTGTTCAGTGTTTGTGGTCTACCAATACTGTCATAGGTATTTAATAGCGATGATTTTTAAAAATACCTAAAGTGTACTAAGTGTATACCTGTGTATGTTGAATAGATTTGAGAAACACCTTTATTTAAAGACCATACACAGCGGGATGAGATATAGTTTCCTTGGTGGCTCTGTTCATCTGTTTCACATGTTCCAATTTCCTTTTTATATCTGATAAAATCCAACACGTGATCAATAGCATTTTTGTTACAATGAAATTTAAAAACTATAAATACTTCCTAACATAAGTAGGGGGCACAAATAAATAAAAAATACAACATTATATATTATTTAAGAAACATAAATCAAAATATAAATATGATTACTGATGAAATTCTACTTGGTACACTCACTAGGAACGGTGATCATGATATTTAAAATATTAATTAGTTGTTTATTTTATAAATTCTTTAAAACTCTTTAAAGTAATATAAAACTTTTTTTTTTTTGAGACAGAGACTCAGTCTTTTGCCCAGGTTATCAAAGTATCCTGTCAGCCTAATTCACGGCAACCTCAAATTCCTGGGTTCAAGCAATTCTCCTGCCTCAGCCTCCCAGGTAGCTGGAACTACAGGCACCTACCACAATGTGTGATTAATTTTTCCATTTTTAGTAAAAATGGAGTCTTGCTCTTGCCCAGGCTGGTCGTGAATGCCTGAGCTCAAGTGATCCTCCCATGTGAGCCTCCCAGTGCTGAGATTACATATATGAGCTGCCTCACCCTGCCAATATTAAAACTTTTAGTAGAATTTTCATAGATGGCATAATATTTTAGTTTTGAAATGCAGAAAGTTACACAGGAAAAAGATCCAGATATATGTGTAATGGTCCCTACAGTCTTTATTCAGAATTAAGCCATGTATTCATGTAAGTGAATCTTCACAAAGTGGGGAGAGACAGGGAGAAGTATTTTGAACAATTCCCACAGCTCATAATGGACGAAGAGCTACTCAAACTCCGACAAGTTAGAATACAGAGTCTTCAGTAATTGTCTGGGATACTCCATGTAGACTCCAGATGGATTATGCCTTAGTAACAGGGATCGGCTATCCTTGGAGTGAATACTATTTTACATATTACACAAAAGTACTATAAAGAGGATTTGAAGGTATGAAATTGATTGATAGATACTCAAGCACCTGTTTAAAAAAAAAAGTCAAACCAACATTTTATAAAAGAAACACTAAAATCTAGATGTTCAACTGTGCAACACATAAAATGCCCAGTAGCCAATGAAAAACTGTTAGATATGCAAAAAACAAGACACTGATGTCCCTGGCTAAACAAAATGTCATAAAATGGATGCAGATTTGACAGAGACAATGGGAGGAATACACAAAACAGTACATTAGTTATAAGAACTATATTCAAGTATTTAAAAGAAAATATGAATTTATAGATAAGGGAAATGAAATATATAAAAATGGAACTTCGATAGATTAAAAATGCAGTGTTGTAAATAAGAGTTTTGCTAAGTGAGATTAAAAGTGTTAGGGAAGAATATCAGTCAAACTGGATTAGACCCAACTCCATTTTATCTTCATTATTATTTTATTACTTCTGTGTAAATCCCATCTCTCAATTAGGTCTCATTCTGAGGTACTGGAGTTAGGACCTCAGCAAAAGAATTTTGAGGAAACACAATCAACCAATAAAAGCATGTAAAATAATGTTTTGGGTGTATAATAATATTTGTTAAATTAGTGATTAAATTATGCCTATTTCCCATGTCTCTATATAATATTTATTTTTTATTATTTTAATGAGAACTATCAGTTATTTACTAAGAATTAAGCCACGTATGAGTCTGTGATATATTATGCCTCTAATCAGAGTGAAATAATATTTATAATTGTTCATTGTAATCCAAAACCAATAATTGACACTTTCTTCTTAGAGCTTGTATTTCACTTAATATTTTCTTAGGCTAAAATCTCTACAATGGAATAACTAGACCTAAATGTATTTAAAAATTAAGATTTAAATATATATTATCAAAGGCTTTCTGAGCAAAGGGGTCTCTAACTGATAATGTCATTTGCATTGAATAACCCTGTAATTTTGGCTAAAATTTTATTGTCATCATGTTTCCTTATTTATATAATGTATCATTATTTTACTATTGTAGAAGACATTTTCCCATGTATTTTTTTTTCACTCTTCAATTAATATCTGATTCCTTCACCATATTACAGAAATGGGAAGTTTGGACATAGCCACACATGAGAGATGATGTGAAGAGACATAGGAATCTATAAGCCAAGGAGAGAAGCTTGAAACAGATTTTTCATTTACAGCCTTTGGAAGGAACCAACCCCAAGGACAATTTGATTTTGGATTTTTCTCCTCCTCAAGTGTGAGACAAATTACTCTTCTTTGAACCACCTGGTGGCTGGTACTTGGTTTTGTAGTCCAAGTAAACTGATAAGCATTAGTCAGTGTGAGCTTCTATAAGAAATTATCATAGTTCTAGAGTTTGGAAAGCCCAGCACCATAATACTGGCAGATCCAATATCTGATGATGTTTCATTCCTGGTGTGCAGATGGTCACCCTCTCATCGTGGACTCACGTGGGGATGAGCAGACAGAGTAGAAAAGAAGCAAGCTCATTCAGCTGTCTTCTTAGAAGGGCACTAATTTCATTACAAGGGCTCCACCTTTATAACCTAATTGCCTTCCAAAACCACACTTCCAAATACCATCCCACTGGGGGTTATGGTTTCAACATATACATTTAGAGGGTACACAAACACATAATCCAAAACCTATTTAAAGAGACTGCCTGTGGTTGCTGACTGTCAGCACTGTTCACCAAATAATACAGCTCTGTCCTCTGGCATGTGGTAGGCCTGGGCTTCCTTTCCTCTTAAGGATAGCTACAGGCATGTGCTTTCTTTGGCGATGAGCAGCCACAACACGTGTCACTTCATGGAGGTGCTGCACTAACCCTTGCACACTTCATCATGGTTTCTCTTTTGCTCTGCCATGGCATCTGACAAAATTAGAGATAATGTCAGCTTTGTCAATAAAAACAGGAGCATGGAACACCTCCAGTTGCCCCATGATGCACATAGAGTGTGAAGATGAAATAAATGTGTGCTATTTATTCGCATGATCCATGGGAGTTCTTTATTAATAGCAGCAAAACCTAACCCATCTCAAGTAAAATAGCTAGTAGGCCCAGGGTTTGGGCACAAGGACTTTAAAATGACTTAGACTTTAAGGTCACTTGGAGATAATCAGATGACTACAATTTAATAGGAAAAATGCTCTGGTAAAAATATGTGAAGAATTTTATAGGTATATATAGCAGAGGAATTTAATTCAGTCTGGGAAAAATTCTTGAAGGGAAGTGACACATTATCTTAGTCTTGAAAGGTAAATAGGAGTCTTCAGATGAAGACAGTTAAGTCAGAGGGCAACGTGTATAAAGCTGAGACTTTCTCATTATGCTGCCATGTAATACATAATACATGAGGGTCAAATGAGTAGAAGTGATGTTGGAGGAGGATAAGTTGACAGCACAGTGGCCCAAGAAGGTTCTTTATACCATGCTTGGAGGATTGGGTATTTTTCAGGTACCATCTGTAGGCAGCGGAAAGTTCACAGGGGAATGAAACAATCAATTATAGTTTTGAATTTGGAAAAAAGAAAATGTTATACACACTGTGATTGCAAGTAAGTGTAATATGAATTACCATGTAATATACAAAAATACTTAAATACTTAGGCAGTGTGAAAATAGGCAAATACTATTGCCTACTTAGAATGTTACTATATGGTTTGTTCGATTAATAGGAGATGTAATATAATGGTCTGACAAACTAAGCAAATTGAACTGAAAAAATCTTTACCATGTCTTAAAAACCTGTGGGAAATGAAAATATATTTTTACAAAATGCAGTTAAAAATGTGATGAGAAAGGACTTGCTCAGATGAGCGGCAGAAATGGAGATGAAATACGTTTTCTTTAGGTCTCTTGCTGGAAAAATTAACTTATACCAAAACAGAGTAAATATTTTAAGAGACTATATTTCTAAGTTGGAATTACAGAGTAGGAAAATACAGAGTAAAAAAAAGAGCCTGGGAGAGGGAATTCTAAAGATGGACTTGTAGGCATCCTGTGCTCTGTACAACCTGAAGCTAGGTACTGCTGGGAAGGGATTTTACAGATGGAATTCAGATTGCCAATCGGCTCTCCTTAAAATAAAGACATTAATATAGAGTATCCAGATGAATTCGTTTGAACCCTTAAAATAAGATGAAGCAGACAGGAGATAGAGAGGGAGAAGATGACAGAAAAAGAGAAATGGGCCAAGAACCGGAGTCAGAGGGACCAGAAGCATGAGAGAGATTCATCCTTTCTTTGCTTTGAGGATGGCGGGAGCAGGAACTAAGGAACACTGGAGGCCTCTTGAAACTGAAAACAACCCCTGACCTACAACCTGCAAGGACAAAGGACCCTTGGAACCTGAAGGATCTTGGAAGCCAGCTCATCTCTAGAGCCTCCAGGTAGGATGGCCGCCCTGACAACATCATGATGTAGGACACGGAGATGCCTCAACTGAACCCATCAGATCTCTGAGGGAGAGATTATTCACTACG
Organism: Galagoides demidoff; assembly: GCA_963574575.1. Classification (NCBI taxonomy): domain Eukaryota; kingdom Metazoa; phylum Chordata; class Mammalia; order Primates; family Galagidae; genus Galagoides; species Galagoides demidoff. The sequence goes on along the minus strand of CAUYQV010068181.1, from coordinate 9,294 downwards.
AGATAGGACATTTGTGAGGTTTCAAGCTACTGACTTTGTGGCAATTTGCTACAATAGCAATGCAAAACTAACCACTTGTAGGACAAAATATAAAATAAGATAGGAATTTTATAGTGAAACACATGCCTCAGTCTTTCCTCAATGGGTAAAATTGCCTACAATATATTGTAGTGATCAAAACTGTGGACTCTGGGGCCAGCCTATCTGGGATCAAATTCCAGCTTTATCATTTGCCACTTGGATGACCTTGGTGAAGTCTCTGTGCCTTGGTATCTGTATCAGTAGAGAGGGGATAACAGTCGCTAATTACAGAACATTATGGAATTCTTTTGATTATTAAATTAATTATTATATATGAGGTTCTTAGAGCAGTGTCTGGCTTGTAGAAACTGCTGTATTAATCACAATTATTGAATTTGAGTGAGTTAAACTTTAACCCAGGTGTCAGTGAACCATACGTTGTTTTGAATGGGCCAAAAGCTCAGAAGGTTTTGTATAATGAAAGTTTTCAGACCTTGGGGTGAGGTTCACCTATTGAATGACAGACTTTCAGACAGAATAAACAGTCCAATTTGCTTCGATGATGGAGGGGCATGAACCAGGGAACATTGGAATCCTCTTGAAACTGAAAACAGTTTTGCTCTGCCATGGCAGCTGACAAAATTAGAGATAATGACAGCTTTGTCAATAAAAACAGGAGCATATGGCACTGACCATGACCTTCAAGGAAAAGGGAACTTAGCCCATGAACCTGAAGGAGCTTGGAAGCCAGGTCATCCTAGAGCCTCCAGGTAGGACGGCAGCCCTGACAACATCTTGATGTCCCTGTTGTAAATTTTACTGTATATAAATTTAACTGTATATAAAAAAACACATCTAAAGGAAAATGACATAGGAATGTTGAAAATGAAGGATGAGGAGAGAATTGCTAAGAAAACAACTGAAGAAATGACATTAGCAATAAAAGATTATTTAATAGCAACATTATTAAAATAAACTATTAGGCCACACCAATTAAACCAGCAAGGTAATGATATATAAACAGGTCCCTGGACCAATGAATTTCACATAATCAGGGTTTACTCTTATTTTAAAAGAGCATATCAAAGCAAACGGGCAAAGAGGAATTATTTAATAGTGGAGGACATTTTGGAAAAATCAATTTAAAATGTACAGAAGTAAATGTTAGACTGAATTAAAACCTAAACCCAGAAACCATATTATAAAGGTATTAGATGGTATTTAGGAAGACCTTACCTTTAGAGTGAAATTAAAACATATGACCAAAAAGAAAAGGGTTTATTAATTAATTTTATTCCTTTAAAAATTTAGAATATTAGGAGATACACATGTTCTGTCTCCATACTCTGTTTTTTACACAAATATTTACGCACCTTCTCCTTTCCCCTCCCAGCTTAATTTTCTCTGGGATTTCCTTGCTCGTGTGAATTTGAGTCTTGATCAATCCATCCAATCTTGTGTGGAATACATGTGTTTGGTTTTACATTCCTGTGATATGTCACTTAGAAGAATGGTTTCCAGATCCATTAAAAGTTTTCATAAAAGATACAAGCCCTAGACTGCCATTTCACTTTGCGGCTGAGCAGTACTCAGTGGTGTGCACACATCCGTTGTATTAATCCATTCATGTGTTAGTGGGCACCTGGGTTGCTTCCAAGTCTCTGTGTTGTGAGTTATGCTGTTATAAACAGTCACGTGCTGGTGTCCTTTTTATACAATGACCTTCCTCCTTCACGGTGGCTTTGTCTCACCTGACAATCACTCTGATGGTGCCCTTTTTGTATTGAATCTCCCAGGTTTTCATGGAGCTTCTTGGCTGTACATGTCCAAATCTCTAGCAAGACCAGGAAAGCTTTCCTCAACCATTTCCTGAAATAGGTTTTCCAGGCCTTTTGCCTTTTCTACTCCACCCTTAGAGATGCCCTTGATTCTTGTATTTTGCCTTTTTACATATCCTATATTTCTCATAGACTTTGTTCCTCTTTATTCTTTATTTTTGACTGTAAATTTGAAAAGTTATCTTCTTTCTTCTGCTTGTTCTTTCTACTTTATTCTTAAAACTTTCCACTGTGTATCATATTTCCATAAATGAAGTTTGTATTTCTGGACATTCTAGTTGTCTTTTTTAAAATACCTACCTCTTTAGTAAATTTATCATTCATTTCTTGAATTTTTTTTTTGTTTATTTGAGCATCTTTTACATTTTATCTTGAATCTCACTGAGCTTCCTTATAATCATCTTTGGAATTCTTTATCTGTCCTTCCAGTATTTTCATTTTGGTTGGGGTCCAGTGCTAGAGAGCGGGTGGGCTTCTTGGAGGGATTCTTTTACTGGGAGCTGTTGTACTTCCAGAGTTCTTCCGCTGATTCTTTCTCATCTAGAGCAGCTGTTCCTTCTTGTTTTTGCGTTTCTTTTATTTGATAAAGTCACCAATGCTGGTTTGCTAAGTAGAGCTATCATTTCTATGTATATTTAACTTGGAATAGTTTATTTCAAATAGTTTGGTATCGTATAAGAGCAATGCAGGCTCATTGAAATAATGTTAGAAAATATAAAAAAGCAATAACAAAAATAAAAAAGATATAAAACACCATTATTTAGAATTAACCACAGTTAGAAAATCTTATTGTACATTCCTTTATTTATAACTTTTTCTTTGCCCATATACATTTATATATGAGACTTATCCAGCTGTGTGAATAATACTTCAACATAATACATTAACATATATAGTATACCTCTCCAACATTTGAATATTAAGCCTCTCTGTTCAAATTACAAATGTGTTCACTGAGGCTCAGTTATATAAGGCTGAGTTGCACAATCAGGTTGCACAAATGGTAAGAACATGGAATTGACATAGTCTCACTAGCTAGGGTGTGAGTTACCAAAGACATGTTACTACATAAGGAATATATATTCTCATAGGGAACCAAGCCCAACAATAGAACATCCCACCTGCAGGACTGTGGGACTGTAATTACAATTCTCAACCAACTTTCTCGTTTCAGATTGAAATTTTCATCTGAGAAGAAGCTGAGTTTGGTTTCGATCCCAACCAAAATGAAAATACTGGAATGACAGACACAGAATTCTAAAGATGATTATTTGTAAAGGTATACAATATTGTATGCCAAAAGGATGATTATGTTTGAAACTGTGCATTTTTAGATTTCAATTTTATTTCTGACACTTGTTTATGTGCCCTTGGCTAAATGACTTCAACTCCACGTACCTCATTTTACCTTTCAGTTACGTCAGCAGAGTGCCCTCTCTACTAATTTTGTGCTGAAGTTAAATAAGAATATAAGCAAAAGTACCAGTCAGGCTACCAATCTCTTCTTGTTCCCTTCCTCCAAGCACATTTTACTCTACGTTGTGTATTAGAAAAAGCATCTCTCGGCTGGGTGCCGGGACTCTCCCCTGTAATCCTAGCACTCTGGGAGGCCGAGGTGAGTGGATTGCTTGAGCTGATGTGTTTAAGACCAGCTGGAGCAAAAAAGCGAGACCCCATCTCTGCTCAAAATAGAAAACCTGAGATAAGAGGATCACTTGAGCTGAAGAGTTGGAGGTTGCTGTGAGCTATGATGCTACAGCACTCTACCGAGGGTGACGGCTGGAGACTCTGTCTCAAAAAGAAAAAAAAAATAGCATCTCTCTTTTTCTTTTTCAGAATATAAAATTTTAAGACTGGAATACACAAAAAGAAGATATATTACTGCAGTATATTCACTCAGGAAAAATAAAAAATATGGAGGATGTATTGCTAAAACTGCCTATTAATTTTCTTTGACCAATTACCTGTGTGCATGTGCTCACTGAGACATGAGTGCTTTTTCTCTACAGCAAGTCTTGTCCTGCTGTCCTGCCTTTCCCAGCTTTTGCAGTCAGGTGGTGATGTGGCTATTTCTGGGCTATACGATATTGTCACTTCTCAGTGGAATGAATCATTTAAAATCCTTAGTCCGAAGCCTCCTCTTGGGCTGCAAGCCCCAAGCAGGCCACTTGTTCCATGTGGTACAGTGACAGGGGAGCCTCTGTCAGCATGGGTTCCCGAGGGACTGCGCACACTTAACCTTCACTGTCACACAGGTTGTTCACCCCAAGTGAGAAATAAACCTTTTTGTGTAATGATGCCGAGATTTGGAATCAATTTATTACTGCAATACTTAAGTTATTTTAATAGTGAAAGCACAAACAGGTGGGAGAAAACAAGTTTCTGGTCAACCACCAACCCGGAGCGTATGGGAAGGTAGATTTCTCCATGGGGAGAACTTTGAAGCTCAGCCATAAAGAGTAAATTGATCTAATTCTGAAGACTTCAATGGGCTTGTGGAAAAGGAGTGTGTATGTATTACAACATTTCCTCTATTAGGTGAAAAGCTCTACTTTAAAAATAGATTTTATTTAGCATTCAAAGGGTAATATATGTTCTATAGGACCAAAAAAAAAAGTATAGAACAATCCTGAACAAAAAAAATACACCTGCAGTTTCATAATCCAGACATAAGCATAGATAGATGAAGTACCAATGGGGTATCATCTTCTAGATACAGTTTCTAAAACTTACATAGCCACACACCTCATTGTACACATAACACACATATTCATTTAAATAGCACATACTTTATTTATCATTATTTATCACTTTGGTCTGATAATTGTTCTGTACTATAACTTTTTAAATTGAAAAATTTATCAGTAACATTTTCCAGTGTCATTAAGTTTTTCCTTCTTTTTTTTTTTTTTTTTGAAACAGAGTCTCACTTTGTCACCCTCACTAGAGTGTTGTGGCATACAACACTCACAGCAACTTCAAACTCTTCTTGGGCTCAAGCAATTCTCTTGCCTCAGCCTCCCAAGTAGCTGGGACTGCAGGCGCCAGCCACAACGCCCAGCTGTTTTTAAGAGACAGGGTCTCATTCTGACTGAGGCTGGTCTCAAACCTGTGAACTCAGGCAATCCACCCACCTCAGTCTACCAGAGTGCTAGGATTACAGGCATGAGCCACTACACCTGGCCCTCATTAAGTTTTGTTATGAAAAATTATTCCTAATTCTTATAAAATATTGTTTTATGGATATATGAAGTTTATTTAGTTAGTACCTTTATATGCATTGACATTATTTTTAGTTTTGAGTATATCATAATTCTCCAATTAGTTATCCTAAGTATGTGCATTACATGTTTATTTTATTTTATCTTAAACTATATTTTCAATTTTTGTTAGACTAAGTGAAGTAGCAGCATATCTAGATCAAAATATAAGTATTATTTTTCAAATTCTCTATAAATATTACAAACTCACTCCTACTGGTACTGATATTATGTTTATGTCAAAAAGGGTACCGATTTGATTAGAAAATCATGACATCGCAATTGCGATTTTATTGATATTTTTTCCTGTACTGACTGTTAGCAAGGTGGTATATTTTCACAGTTACTAATATACCATTTATACCTCTGGCTAACTTATTCAGCTATTTTGCTTTAGAATATTTTCCTCTTGGGTTATTTCCTTTTTCTTATTGATTTATGACAAGTTACTTTATAGCAAGAACATTAGCTCTGCCCAGAAAGTTGAAAATACTTTTGCATGGATCTTGTTTTCTCTTTTTAAATTTGTTTCCAATAGTGTTTGGCCTAGAATGCTTTCCATCTTCCCTCAACTGAAAATCCATCCATCATTTACCCTGTGACTTCATCCTTTGCTTCTCTGCTTAGATTTGACTGGCTTTTCCTCTAAGCTAAAGAAAATCTACTCTCAGTGATTTAATGATTTTACTTTTGAGCATTTCACACATTATACAAAAGGTGATACTTCTACATTTCCATAGTCACCACAGTTTCCTCAGCACCTTTGGTATTTGAAAATTCATCCTATCCTTATTGATTTCAAAACTCCTGACATAGCTCCTTCCAAACAAAACTGAATTTTGAAATAAGCTCTCTAATGAATCCAATACATATATAAAAAATACTTAGTTTTCATTTAAAGGGCAAAGGTTGAAATCTCTAATGTCTGCAAAATATTATTCACAATGCCTGACTTTTCAGGTGAGAACAGCTTCTCCATTATTTTTTTTAAAGTTAAACAGGACCTTGGATACCGAATAATTTTGTAACAGGTCATTAAAAGCTTACATTTTGACTTTTATTTTATATCCTATCCTTGCATAAATGTTTGTGGTCCTAAGCCAAGTGTACATACTCAGTTTCTAAATATACTTTTTTAAAAAGCAAATTATATGAAGTTCATGTGCAAGGCCAAGGGAATTTTACCATATTTTCGTTCTCAAAAGACAAAAGTATAGTAAGATTTCTCTAAGTCCAAAATGTTTCTTTATTTCGATTAAAATACCATAAAATTGTACCGTATGTAGCAAATATTACAGTTTATAGGACTACAGTGTTTTTAGTTAAAAGATAAATGATTATTCTCTTATAATAAAGTTTTGTACCTTTAAAGTCATTATAAACTTAAAATCCATTTTCTAATAGAAAAACAAGCTAGATTTATTCTTATAACATCATCATTTCAAAGTAATATAGTTGAATTTGATACAAGGATTGGTTCTTTGAAATCGAGCTCTTCAGTAGATGATATTTAAATATCAATCACCTTATGAATATTTAAATTCAAGAAATGTCAAATTAAATGTTTTCTCATCTTATTTACTTTTAAGAGTTCTTCAGAAATATCAGATAAAATGAGATCGTGCTTGGTGGCAGTTTAAAACTCTTAAAAGGCTGATCTTTGCATAGTAATACTCCAAAATTTACAGGAGGAAAAATATTCAAATATAATGTAACCTTTGGAATGATTAAAAGAAAGCTTCTTTGATCTCAGCAAAACCTGTTCTATTTAACTTCAACCACATTTTCCAATCAACTTTTGATTGAATATGGTGAACGTGATTCAAAAGTGTTGCATTTGAGTGAATAATGAATTGTTATTGCATGATTAGAGTAAATATCAACAAAGTAGTTTGTTACTGTTTTTTTCACTGACTATATTTGAAGGAATTCCAAAGAAATTTTTATTATTTTCCTTCACTTTTTTTTCAGTTTTTGGCCAGGGCCGGTTTGAACCTACCACCTCCAGTATACGGGGCTGGCGGCCTACTCCTTTGAGCCACAGGTGCTGCCCTATTTTCCTTCACTTTTTTCAGACAAATATTTAAGCATAATTTTGAACTACATTAAATGTGCAAACTAAACACAGGTGATCCCCACATATACACAGCATTGCCATATGGATGAAATTGTGTGTTCTCCTGAAGACAAGATTCATCGGAGTCTTTGGGAAAGCAATTTAATTATTTAATTCATCAACCTATCTTACACATGCTGGAATTATTTGTTTACAAAGTTTATCTATTGACTATGAAAACACCAATATTCACTGAAAAGTTTACCAAACTTTACTTTCTGAGCATAGAGTAAGGGGGTGGGTACGGGTAAGAGAGCAAAGGACAAGGTAAGGGCAATCAAAGAACTTATTGAAAATGTGTAATTGTGATGTTCATTGTAGATGAATATACCTGAAAACAGTTAGATGCAATCTGACCACATTCAGAGACATATATGGGCAGTGGTTCTCAGCCTGTGGGTCTCGACTGCTTTTTAACAATGAAAATACATTGTGGCATTAGGAAGGTTGAGAAGCACTGATACAGGGTTATTGTGTTTTCCAGGTGTGATTCTATTTTCTTTATGAAGTAGGGGTGCAGGGTGATCTCCCGGGGTCATGTGAGTCGTCTAAGACAGCTCTTCATTCAACATCAGCATCTGGGACACCTTCTCTACCCGCCCTCCCCTCATCCACACATCCTGGAATTACCTTCAGCTTCAACTCTGTTCATCGATTTGACTTTCCCTTTTGTTCCTATCATATCTCATCTTTTTGACACCCATAGATAATTTGACTTATTTCAATCCCAGGCTTCATAAAGGATAAGCATGTCACCTGTCTCGGTTGGTTTCTTTCTACCTCCTACTTTTAAATATCCTACCCTATTCCTCAACCTGCCCCAGGACTTGGATTCTCACTCTATCTATTATTAGATTCTACAGATTTTTTTTTTGACAAATGAAAAAGATAGTCATAATAAATCAGTCATTTCTAAATTAGAATATTTTTCTCTCTTTACATAATTTTCTAAGATGTCATCAAGTTTCTGAAGTTTGAATTTCTTGAAAATCTCCTCTAAAGGACTCATTGGTTTTGTTGTACCTCTTTTATTTTAAGTAAAGTACAAATCATGCTATGAAACCCTTAAGTATCATTTGGTGAAACAAACAAATGTTAGAACATTGCTAGTCTCCATTTTTCTTGAAAGAGAAATAAGCTATTTTATATGAAGTTGAAATCCACTATGACACTGACCCAAGATCCATTCCATTCTCTCCTGAATACATTGTCTGTATCCTATGTTTCCTGTTCTTGTCCTCCTCTTCTTTCTAAAGGAACTTTGCCTTTTGCCCCCATCACTGAATATAACTGTTCTGTTCAAGGTCACAATAACTTCTAAATTGCTAAGGTCAGTGGGAATATCTCAGTCTCTTCTTAAATAATCTTGCAGCATCATTTGATACAGTTGATCACAACTGCCTCCTTGAAAATATGAATTACTTAGCTTTCAGCATACTACACATTATTATCTTTTCTCTTGAAAACTAATTCTTATTTCCTGGCTCTTTTTCTTGTCCTAGATCTCTTAAAATTATAGTTGACCCTGTCGTCTTTCTAATTAAACTCACCAACTTGGTGATTTCATTCAGTTTTATGGTTTAAACTAGAACTATACGCTCATAAACTCCTATTTTTTTTAGTGCTCCCTTCTTTTCTCCTTTTAAGACCCACCTCAAACAAGGCAACTCCTAATCTTCGTAAATCTGCTGCACCCACAGCCGTCTCCATCTCGGTAAAAATGGCAAATTCGTCTTTCCAGATAAAAGTTGGAGGTTGGAACTTAGATCTAACTTCAACTCTTTTATTTCTCTCTCATCCTATATCAAAACCCATCAGAAGACTTCATGGCTTCAGAACACATCTGATCATATCATAATACCTCCGTCTCACTTACCCTGGCCCAAGGTATTACTTTCTTACTTGGTTGGCAACATTCTTTTAACTTTTCTCCCTACTAATGTCCTTGCCTCCTTTCTATCTAGGTATAGCAGCTATAGTGATTCTTTTAAAATATAAAATCATGTTGCTTTTTTGCTTAAAAGTGTTTCCTCACTCTAAGAGCCAAAGTCATTACAAT
>CAUYQV010068180.1:0-39922 GCA_963574575.1 Galagoides demidoff | reverse complement strand
GGCCGGGCGTTGTGGCGGGCGCCTGTGGTCCCAGCTACTTGGGAGGCAGAGGCAGGAGACTCACTTGAGCCCAGGAGTTGGAGGTTGCTATGAGCTGTGATGCCATGACACTCTACCCAGGGGGATAGCTTGAGGCTCCGTCTCAAAAAAAAAAAAGATGGCTGACCAGAAGGATCATTCAGCAGAACTTTCCTAGAATGACTAGGGAAAAAGAGAGAACCCAACCATACCTGGCACGAGGACCTTACCCAGAGTCATAGCTCAGGGAGCACAGTGAAGAGGTGGTGAGCTGGATACAGTGTATGATCTGCGTGAAAATATGATAAATAAGGCAAGTGATTATGACCAGCTGAGATCAAGTCCCTCTACCCCCAGAGGTCTGGGTAAGGAGGAAGCCTCTCTGCAGTTTTCAGTAGTTGGGGAAAGATGCATGTTGAGCAGAGATCTTGGAACAGTAGGCAGATTCAAACCATATACAGCAATCAGATTTGAATGCAGATTGGAGTGGACTTGCCATAGGTTTGATAACTGGCACAGCAGCCATACTGAGAAGGTCTTGCAGAGCAGTGGGCTGCTGTTGTGGGAAGGTTGGGAGAAGATCTTAGCAGGGCCCAAAGTACAGCCATCTTAATTCCACTTGCTGGGATCAGAACTTCACTCTTGGGACAGGCTGAGGGATGCCCTCATCCCATGGCAACTGGTGTCAGTCCCCCTGCAGTATTCTTCTGAGCTTAAAAATACCAACCCTGTAGGGTCTGAATGCTGAAGAAACAATCAAGCAAGCACTGAAGGCAACTAAGTTTGGATTAAGAACCACAGAGGTTGCTGGCTGTGCTCTCTGTCTCCTAAAACAACAACAACAACAAAAACATATTGCCACTTGGTATCCTAGTGACATATTGCAATATACTGTTATCAACAGCAAGGACTTCTGTTTGAAACAAAGGAGGCAGTGAGAAGGAAAAAGGAGAATAGGGAGGTGAACAAGAAGAAACAACACATGAGGAGGAACCAACAGAAAACTTCAAGCAACATAAGAAACTAAAACAGAGGAACACCCTCAAGAGACCATGAGGCAGCTACTGCAGAAGATGCCATCTATAAAGAATTAATGGACTTCACAGAAAGGGAATTTAAAACATGGATGACAAAGACAATAAAAGGAATGGACAAGAAAATGGATAGACAGAACCCAAAGTTGGACAAGAGATATGTAGAATATAGAAACAATATGACAAAGCTTAAGGAAATGAAGTAAACAATCAGAGAATGTAAAGATGCAATAGAAAGTGTCAAAAACAGGTTAGACCATAGAGAAAAAAGAACCTCAGAGCTAGCGTACAAAGTGTTTGAGTTAATTCAGATAACTAAAGAGGCAGAAAAGAAGAGAGAGGAAGCAGAACAGGCACTTAAAGACTCCGTGAAGCATTCAAACATACGAATAATAGGGATTCCTGAAGGGGAAGAAGATTGTCCCAAAAGAATGGAAGCCCTTCTGGAGACTAGCTCTGAGGTTCTTTCTTCTCCATGTTCTAACCTATTCTTGATACTTTCTACTGCATCTTTACATTCCTTGATTATCTCCTTCTTTTCCTGAAGTCTGTCATATCCTTTCTATATGCTACTTATTTCTTGTATGAATTTTGTATTGCAACCTCAGCAATACAGAAAAGAGGAAAAAAATAAAGAATAAGAAAGTATAAAAAGTAATAAAAATAAAAGTAAGAAAAAAATTTACAAAATTTAAATATAGCAAATGGACTATATTAATAGGAATATGAATACTGTAATACGTCGCCAGGACACCAGGTGCTACTGTGCTTTTTTTAGAAGATGGAGAACACAGCCAGCAAGCTCTATGGTCCTATGCCTTCAGTGAGTACCTAATTGTTTCCTGAGCATTTGGACACCACAGTGTTGGGATCTTAAAGCTCACAAGAACCCTTCAGGGGCAGGTGTCACAGTTCCCTAGACACCAGTTCCTGTGGGGTGCAGGAGACCCTCATCCTGTCCCAAAAGTGGAGTTCTGATCCCCCACAATGGCATCCCCCTGGACACCAAGACCTTTCCAGTATGGCTGATGCACTGGCACAAAACCTATGGCAAATCCACTCCACCCATTGTTCAAATCTGGTTGCTGTATACTGTTCAAATCTGCCCACTTTTCCAAGCTTTCCATTAAACTCACAGATTTCCACAAATAACCAAGAGCTCCAGAAAAGTTTCCTCTCATCCCAGACCTCTGTGGGGGTACTAAGTGATCCCGGCAGGTTGCAATCATTTGATTTCAATGCATCAGATTTCCATTGCTCCAGATCACATGCTGTATCCAGTTCTATACCTCCTCATTATGCTCCTTGAGCTATGACTCTGGGCAAGGTCTGACATATGACTCTGTTTCTAACCAGTCATACTAAGAGAGCTCAGCTGAATGATCCTTCTGGCTCACCATATTACCTCACCTCCAACAAACCACTTATGATCCTTCTGGCTCACCATATTACCTCACCTCCAACAAACCACTTTTTATGGGCAATGAGTAGTATTTCCATACACTAATGCAGTCAAGCTGAGAGTCAACTCAAGAACTCAGTAAAAGTTGAAATAGTTACAAAGAGAATAAAATACCTAGGATTGTACTCACCCAAGGATGTGAGAGATCTCTACAAGAACAACGAAACATTGATTAAAAAAATTATAGATGACACAAGTGGAAAATTTACCTTATGCTGATAGTTTAGAAAGATCAGTATTTTAGTTATTAATAACAATGACAGAAACAATTAATGAGATAAAAGTAGCAAAATTTAAGCAGTTTAAAATCTTAAAGTACAAAAACTTTCTCCCTTTTAGATTTTAATTTAAACATGTTTGTCTGTTAAAACATAAAATGTTTGAATAAATATTATGCCTTCTGTTGTAATAATTTATATTTTAAATAAAGTAATGCATTAATAGTTCTTTATAATTAAAATATTACAAGTTAATAATATACGAGGAGAATAATTCTGCCCTGTGTAATAGGGAAGCAAATTTGTGCTGATATAAGAAAGACAGAATTAAAAGAACAGACTTTATAATCCCATTTCTATCAAGTCCCCAAATAGGGAAAACTAATCTATACTGCTGGAAATTAGAAAATAGTTGCCTTTGAGGGCAGGACTAGGGAAAGGTGTTAGATATAATACCTTTTAGATATAAAAGGTAAATAGATATAAAAATCTATTCTGTTATTTATGTTCAAAATTATAAATCAAATGTATTTTTTAATGCCAATTTATCTTTAGTTCTTAATATGGAAGATGAGAGGTTAGCAGTTATATTTTATATTTTACTTTCCTCTTACTCTATTTCTAATAGAAATATCATAATACCCAACTTCTACTTATTTATGATTACATATGTGCGGTCCATTGTTTAGCCAGACACTGTCCTCTGATTGCATTTCATGTCCTGTATAAATTTTTGTTCTAATAGTTGGCATTTTTCTTTCTGTTCTGGTTTGCTTGTTTGTTTTTGTGTGTGTGTGTGCATTCTTCTACCCTTATAATTAAGTGTCACAAATGTCTCTAGTTGAATTTTAAAGCCTTGTATTACTTAACATGTGGGCAAATCCATCAGGTGTTTAATGGATTCCTTTATAGTCTAAAGTTCTTAATCCTGTCCAGACCCGGATGGTTGCTCTCTGGCCTATGCTGTTAACTTTTTTTGACTCCTGCGCATTTCTCTAACCATTTTCTAAACATAAAGTAAACAAATTGACAAGCTATTTCCCAATGTTGTAAGCAGAATTTCTAGAAAGTCTCACCCCCAATATTTCACACTCTTTAATCCCCAGAACCTGAAGGTGTGATAGGTATCATTCCCATGATTGGGTTATGTTATATGGCACAATTGAATTTAAGAAGGAATAATTATCCAGGTGAGCTAAATCCAATCACATGAAACCTTAAAATTGGAAAACTTTCTCCAGTTAGTGATAGAGGAAGAAGGTGAAAAGTAAATCAGATTCTAAACACAAGAATAATTTGATGCATTTTTGTTGGCTTAAAAAGGTGAAGGGGGTATCAAATAAAATGGAATGCAAGTGGTATCTAAAAGGTAAGAAGAGCCCTCCCAGTCGATCAGCAGCCAGGAAATGAGGACCTTAGCTCCACAGCTATAAGAAGCAAATTCTTCCAATAACACGAGTGAGTGGATTTTTACCTGTCTCCAAATAAGAACCCAGCAAGCTGGTTGCTTGATTTATGACCCCTGAGACTCACAGGACTCAGTCAACACTACCTGAGGCTAAGTCTGGCCTATAGAACTGCGAGATAATAAATAGGTCCAGTTTCATGTTGCTAAGTCTGGAGTAATTTCTTGCACAGCAATAGAAAGTGGACTTTACTGAGAGAGAGCGTCAAGAAACTTATAGTAGTGTTACTACTCAGCATTAGAAAAGAACAATACTAGTATAGGAAACAATATAGATGACTCTCAGAAAATTTGTGCTGATCTAAGGAAGCTAGAATTAAATGAATAAATCTTATAATCCCATTTCTATAAAGTCCCCAAAGAGGGAAAACTAATTTATAGTGCTGGAAATTAGAAAATAGTTGCCTTTGAGGGCAGGACTAGGGAAGAGGTATTAGCTACAAAGAGCCATGAGGGACCTTTCTGAAGAGATGGAAATATTTGATATCTAATTGTGGTGCTAGTTTTAAAGGTGGATAAATTGTCAGAATTCATAGAGATGAAAACTTAATATCTTTGCACCTTATTGTATATATATTATACTTCTATACTAATAAATATATGAAATAAAGTAAAATAATAATTAAAATTGTTCTTCTGTAGGTTGAAGCACTGACTTTCTCCTCTGAAGTGCCAGGTATCCTCATGTGGAGAATTATTCAGGTGGTGAAAAAGAAGCTGCCTCAACACATTGCACCTATTGCTTTGAACTGCATCTTATCACTTATCTTTTATCATGTTTATTTTCCTTCATTTTCCAGCCCCAACTATGTATAAGCTCTTTGGTGGCAAGGGTATCACAGTTCCTAGCAGAATTCATTTTCTAGAATAAGCATTCAATTCGGAATTGACAAATTTGATTACCCTATAAAGGGGAAAAGAAATATTAATATATATGTTATAGAAACAGGAAATAAAATAAGATAATGAATTGCATATGTCTAACTTACTTTTATAATACCTTTAATCTCATTTGTTTTTCAAATATTCAGCTATTTTAAGTCATTAGAGAGTCAGTATTTAAATACTTTGTTTATAGTATATCACCACATGTCAAATCATTAAGTGAACCTCTAGATCTTGTCCCTTGATGCAGTTACAATTCTCATCTTCAAAAAATAATTTCATTTTGGGAGAATTAGTTTTTGCTCTTCTTTCTTTTATAAGAAATAAGCGTCCTTTCACAAGTAGCTTCTTTTCTTCCTCTTGCTCTGAAATAATCTAATTTCCAAGAATTGTGAGAGATCCAGAAATTCAGATACCAGATAGTTTCAGAACTCCAGCAAGATTCAACTCAAACAAAGTATCTCCTAGACACATTGTAATTAACTTGGTCAATGTCAAAATGAAAGAGGAAATTCTGCAAGCATCCAGGCATAAGCAACTTCTTACCTATAAGGGGAAAAAAATATCAAGATGACAGCAGACTTTTCAGCTGAAATTTTTGTGTCAGAGGAGGAGGGTTAAATCTTCATTTAACCTTCTTAAGCAAAACAATTTTCTTTAAAAATTCTTTTTCCTGGTAAATGAAGTTCCATATTTAATGGAAAAAATCAAATCTTTTATTGAGATTTAAACATTGTGGGAATTCACCACAAGCCCAGCTCTGCAGGAAATAGTCACAATCATTCTTCCTACTGAACATCACAATGGACCAGCAGTAAAGACACCCAGAAACTACCTTCCACACTGATACAAATATAAAACTAAGCAACAGACTTTCACAAAATAAGATGAACAGAACACCACCAATTGTCTCAATAAATATAAATGACTTGAATTTGCCACGAAAGAGGCTGACTGGTTGAAGCATTGACTGGTTGACTGGTTAAAAAAGTATAAGCCAAATATATGATACCTTCAGAAAACATATCAAACCCTGAAGGACAAAACAAAACTTGAGGTGAAGGGTTGGAACACAATTTTAGGCAAATGGAAATCAGAAGAAAGCAGGGGTTGCAATCTTATTTGCAGGTATAATTGTATTCAAGCCAACAAAAATAAATTTTAAAAAATGGACATTATATACTACTCAAGAGAACAATATAAAAATAAATTTCAATCCTAAATATCTATGCATCTTAAATGCTCCCAAATATCTGAATAATAGGATATCCTGTAGCAACATAATAATTGGGGGCTTAAACTTCCTTTTGACAGATTGGAAAAGATCCTCCAAGTAGAAACTAAACAAAGATGCACTGGACTCAAATACAACCTTAGAATGAATAGGCTTAACAGACAAATACAGAACATTCTATCCCAATAAAATTGAGTATATATTCTAATCAACCAATGAATCACCTGCAAAACTGATCACATCTCAAGGCACAAATCAAATCTTGAAAACTGTAAAAGAATAGAAATTATATCTTGCATCTTTTCAGACTATCATAGAATAAAGTAGAACTAAACTGCAACAAAAATCTTATGTTGATTGACAGCTGGGTCAAGGAGGTGATAAAGAGGGAAATCATTAGATTTCTTGAATAAAATAACAATGAAGCCACAAGCTATCACAATCTGTCAGACACTGTGAAGGCAGTCCTAAGAGGGAAATTTATTACATTAAATGTTGACATCCCCCCCCCCAAAACCAAACAACCAGAAAGAGTGCAGAAATAAACAACTTAATGAACCATCTCAAGGAGGTAAGAAAGGAAGAACAATAAATCCCAAACCCAGCAGAAGAAAAGAAATACCAAAATTTGATCAGAATTAAATGAAATTGAGAGTATAAGAACCATTCAAAAAATTAGTGAAATAAAAAGTTGGCTCTTCGAAAAGATTGATAAAATCAATATACCCTTGACCAGACTAACTAGAAACAGAAAAATAAGATCTCTAATAACCTCAATCAGACACAAAAGGGGGAAAATAACAACACCATGTTTCCCTGAAAATAAGGGAAAGAAGACACACTAGGGCTTATTATTAGGGGATGTCTTATTTTTATTAAGTATAATACAACAATCTACATTTATTTAAATACAGTTAAGTCATCTTCTTCTGGAACCTGTTAGGGGGAGCCAACCTTATTGGTGGGGCTGGTGCTAGTGATGCGTGAAGTTCTTTCTCATAGCCATTTGCAGGTGCTCAATAGGATGCCTGCCACCGCAGTTACCACATGTTCACCCATGCGAGTGCAAACAGCTTGAAGAAAGGAGCTGTGGCAGATAAAAGGTATTCCAGTTTTCCTTACCGCTCCGTTCCAAAATGCATATCTGTATAGCCACGCCCATCACTAGGTCTTATTATAGGGGTAGGGCTTATATTTGACAAATGCATAGAAATCCTGCGAGGGCTTATTTTCTGGATAGGTCTCATTTTTAGAGAAACATGGTAGATACCACAGAGATACAAAATATCTCTGAGATACAAAATATCATCACTGATTATTTTCAAAAAGAAATTTGAAAATGCAGAGGAAAGGGACCAATGCCTGGAATCACACAACCTTCTTAAACTCAACCAGAAAGAATTAGAAATTTTGAGCAGAAACATAAATATCAATATCAAGTACAGAAAATGCAACAATAAAAAAGCTTCCAAAAGCGAAAAGCCTTAGACCAGACACTTTTATACCAGAATTCTATCTAACCTTCAAAGAAGAGCATGTATCTATATTGCAGAACATATTCAAAAACATAGAGTAGGAAAGAATCTTCCCCAAAATGTCCTATAAAGCAAATATCCTTCTGATACCAAAAACCAGGAAAGGATTCAACAAAAAGAGAAAACTATAGACAAATATCATTAATGAATATCCATGCAAAAATACTCCATAAAATTCTAACAAACAGAATGCAGCTACACATTAAACAAATTATACGTTATGATTAGGTTGGCTTTATCCCAGGGATACAAATTTGGTTCCACATATGCAAATCCATAAATGTAATTCACCACAAAGACCATATGATCTTTTCAATAGACACAGAAACATTTCACAAAATTCAGCGTCTTTTTCTGACAAGAACACTTAAGAAAATAGACATAGATGGCACATTTCTTAAACTAGAGGACATCTACAACAAACCCACAGCCATGCTCAGACTGAATGGAGTAAAACTGAAAGTATTTCCACTTAGAACTGGAACCAGACAAGGATGTCCACTATCACCACTGCTGGTTATCACAGTGCAGGAAGTTCTAGCCAATGCAATCAGTCAAGGTTAATGGGGATACACAAGGTCAAACTCTCACTCTGCTCATAATGTGATCTTGTACTTAGAAAATCCTAGGGATTGAACTACAAGAATACAGTAAGATCTCAGGATACAAAAATCAATGTCCACAAACCAGTAGCCTTCATATACTCCAATAACAGTCAAGCTTAAAATCAAATCAAAAACAAAATACACTTCACAGTAGCTTCAAAGAAAATGAAATACCTGGGAATATACCTGACAATGAACATGAAGGATTTAGCCTGAGGAAAATAATAGCAAAAGATGGTAACAAATGGAAGAACATACCTACTCATGTTAAAAAATGATGCTGGGAGAACTGGTTAGTTATATGTAGAAGACTAAAACTGGACCAACACCTCTCACCACTTAGAACAACTGATTCTCGCTAGATAAAAGATTTAAATTTAAGACAGAAAACAACAAAAATTCCAGAACAAAGTGTGGTAAAAACTCTTGATAAAAGCAGTCTGAGAAAAGATTTTATGAAAAAGACTCCCATGGCAATTGCAGCAACACCAAAAATAAATCAATAGGACCTGATCAAACTAAAAGGCTTCTGCACAGCCAAGGGTACAACAATTAAAGCTCACAGAAATTTTGAGCAGAAACATAAATATCAATATCAAGTACAGAAAATGCAACAATAAAAAAGATTCCAAAAGCAAAAAGTCTTGGACCAGACACTTTTATACCAGAATTCTATCTAACCTTCAAAGAAGAGCATGTATCTGTATTGCAGAACATATTCAAAAACTTCAGAATGGGAGAAGATATTTGCATGCTAAAAGTCTGACAAACGTCTGATAACTAGAATCTACAAAGAACTCAAACAAATCAACAAGAAAAGGGCAAACAATTCCATTTATAAATGGGCAAAAGACTTGAACAGAATCTTCTTTGAAGAAGAGAAATGGTGAAGAAACACAGGAAAAAATGTCCATCATTCCTAATTATCAGAAAAATGCAAATCAAAACCACCCTGAGATAATCACATAATCCCCATGAGATTAATACACATCACAAAGTCCCAAAGCTGCAGATGCTGGTGTGGGTCTGGAGAGAGAACACTGCGGGTTGGACTGAAAATTAACACAGCCTCTATGGAAAGAAGTATGGAGAATCCTCAAAGTGCTAAAAGTAAATCTTCCTTTTGATCTCTCAATCCCATTACTATGTATTCACCCAGAAGAAAGAAAATCATTTTACCATCAGGACGTTTGCACTAGACTGTTCATCGCAGATACGTAATCAACCCAAGTGCCCATAAAGTCATGAATGGATTAATAAACTGTGGTATATCTATACCATGGAATACTATTCAACCATAAAAATGTGGAGACTTTAAATCTTTTGTATTAACCTGGACAGAGTTGAAGAACATTTTTTCGTAAAGTATTACAAGAATGGAAAAACAAGTATCCAATGTATACAATGCTAATACAAATCCAATAGATAAACAACAATAGGTCCACAGGAGAGAAAAACAAAATTAAATTCAAAGGGAGGAAGAAGGGGAGAACGAAGGAGGAAAGAGGATTGGTAAGTTCTCACATAATTGGCACAATGTAAGTGTGTACAGCACACCCCTCAGGTGAAGGGCTCAACTACAACTCAACCTAACAAATGCAAACAATGTAACCTAATCATGTGTACTGTCATATTAACCTGAAATAAAATAAATAAACACGTTTTTGTTTGTCTTTCATACTTGAAAGGCAATTTATCTTTCCTTAATTAGATTTTAAACTTCCTATCTAAATATTAGATATTGACTTTTGTTATGGCATTGTTATCAAGGTTTACATATGTGTTTTATATACAAGGTGGCTATATAGTTTGTGTGCAATTTAAATAGTTAACTTTAAGACCACCCTATATATGTGTATAACAATTTTCTGAAATGTATTCATAAGTACATATATTAAATGAAAAACACAAAATAATAAAAATAGTGCTTAGCCACTGAAAAATATAAATGTATAGAATTATGAGCACATATCAAGAATAATTGACTTTCATAAGCATCAATGCTTTGTTCCATTTTTTTGCTCTTGTTCACTAATCTATTCAATCTATTTTTAATTAAAACTCACTGCCTTCTGTAATCTTAAACTAATCCTTGAAAATTGGAGACATGAAACAGCACAAAGGAAAGTGGTTCCTGCTGACAGATGATAGAGAACAATGTTTGGGCTTTTTATTTGATAGACTGCTGATTTCGGAAGTCTGGATTATCCCGGGGTGGGCCTCTGGTGTTTTGTTTCAGTCACAAAATAAGGTGTTGTGACTCTCCATTGTGGCACTGGAAATGTAGCTGTTGGTTTTAGTCATTTCTCTGTTTCAGAAAGTTGCAACCAAAGATTTAGTTGAACTCTGCATAATAGTAATGTTTATCATCCTAAGGATTTAGAGTACTGTCTTTCCAGAACTGATATCTATCAAGGATGTCCAACTTGTGGCCTGAGGGCTGCATGTGGATTATGTGAGGATTGTTTGGATATCATGTGGTGTCAGATATCATGAAAAGTACGTATAGACCATTTCTTTCGCTTGTCTTCATTAGTATTTGTGCATATAATGTGTGGTCCAAGACAACTCATTCTCTTTCAATGTGGGGCAGAGAAGAAAATAGTCTGGACACCCCTGGATCAGGACTCTGTAGACATTACCTTACCTTTTTTTGACAACAATGCTTGGATGTATTTCATTATTCATGTCATATAGGGAAATGGATATAATATAATATTACAACTTAAAAAAATTGCCTCTTTTCAAAAGCTCCATACATGGCATAAAGCATATGTTTCTGTTCCTTGTTCTGTGACCTTGAGCAAGTTTCTTAAACATGATGACCTGTAATTGTTATTCATAGGATGATTTTGAGGATTGAATAAAATGGGATTTTTTGTTTACTTTTTACAGACATGATACTGATTGTTTATTTTTTACATACATGATATTGATTCCAATGGATTGTAATAGTTTATACACCTGCCTAAGTGAGATTGCTCTAAGTACTCAACCACACGGCAGGTGGGATTCAGTCTAGGGCTCCTTTGTTTTTCAAGTTCTAATACCAGTTGAACTATTGCTTTCCACACATCATTCCCAGGACAAGGAGAAATGAAGCCCTTCTTTTAACTTTCGTATTAAGTACATTTGTAAATTCAGTGGTCTTTTTATAAAGATTTATGGATTTTTGTGGCAGGGAAGACTAGTTGTGAACCAAAGTCATTCACTTCCCCTTTCCTGGAGTAGAGTTGTTTTTCGGAGCAGCTGCCAAGCCAGGGCCAAGCTCCTGGCATCCATTAGTTCTCTTCCAATTCCTCTCCTCTCCTCTGACTTTCTATATGCAAAATTTTGGGTGGTGGTATCCTCGCAGGTCTTTTGAACTTTTGTGTCATGTCCCTAGTGGCTCGATCTCAACCCTGATAAATTCTTTTCTCCAGAGCAGAGCTCTCCAACAGAGATTTCCGTGATGGCGAAAACATGCTGTGTAGTACTGTAGCTAGTAGCCATGTGTGGCTGCTAGGCGCTTGAAATGTGACAATGAAACTGGGTATTTATATTTTATTTTAACCACTTATGTTTAAAGGGCCACACATGACTAGGGCTCACTTTATACTGTAGCTCTAGCCCCTGTGATTAAATACTTAAGATAGTCTACTTATGTTTTCTTTAATAGTAGAAAAACTTAGTTTAATCCTTTAAAAAAATAATAAAGCCCACACCCTGTTAGCATCCATGTGAAGTTTTATCATCCTTTCAGGTATTAGCAGACAAATTTTTGTGTGCAAAAGTAACATGGGGATTTGTCATTTTATCCACAGAACTTCCCATTTAGTAAATTAGGGAAATGTCCCCCCTGAATGTTATTTCCTACCTTTGTTCTGATTCAACTCTCTCTTTTTAAAAAATATTTCAGATTACTATGGGGCTGCACACAATTAGGTTATATATATGCTTTTTTAAGGTCTATATAGTATGCTTTTTTAAGGTCAAAGTCTGAGTTGTAGGTGTGTCCTGCCTCTAGGAAGTGTGCAAGATACCTGTACAATGTACCTCCTGGGTAGGAATTTACCCAAACCCTTCCCCTTGTTTTTTTTTTTTCTTATTAAATCATAGCTGTGTACATTAATGCAATCATGGGGTACAGTGTGGTATTTTCACATACATTTTGAAATACTTTCATCAAACTGGTTAATGTAGCCTTCATGTCATTTCCTTAGTTATTGAGTTAAGACATTCATACTTTGCTTTTACAAAGTTTCGCTTGTACCCTTATAGTATAAACCATAGAAGTGACCCCTCCAATCACCCTCCCTCCACCCATCCACTCCCCTTTCCTCCCCTCTCTCTCTCCCTCCCCATATTCTAAGGTTATAACTAGGTTATAACATTCCTATGAAAGCTATAAATTAGTTTTAAAATAGGACTGTGTACATTGGATACTTTTTCTTCCATTCGTGAGATACTTTTCTAAGAAGAACATTTTCCAGTTCCATCCATGTAAACATGAAGGAGGTAAAGTCTCCATCTTTCTTTAGGGCTGCATAATATTTCATGGTGTGCATATACCACAACTTATTAATCCATTCGTGGGTTGATGGGCACTTGGGCTTCTTCTATGACCTAGCAGTTATGAACTGGGCTGCAATAAACTCATTTTCTACTATTTTGTGTTCATCATCAGGCAAGGTCTTTCTATAAGCATCAAAGAGCAAGGGTTTTCAGGGCACCATGGTTTTTCATGTCTGACACATCCTAGGTTGTTTGGATTGATTAAGAGACATAATCCTGGGCCATGTCTTCAGTATGTATTGTGTAATTAAAGTTTATTGCTAGCATAGTAAACAATCATCTTAAAAATAATGTTTCTAATTCAGTCTTACCCCCAAAAGGATCAAAATTGCTTCTCTGCTATTCAGACAACCTTTACTGTTTCAATACATAATATTAAGATGAACTCTTCCTATTTGCCCTGGGGGAAAACAAATTACCTTATACCACATGGCAGCTAACAATTAGCAACTTCACTTTTCCAATAGTTCCAGCAAATGTCCTCAGATTCCTTTTACTGATCTATGTTCGGTGACATATTTAACTTTGAAGTAATATTACTCCTGATTTTGCAGGCTTAGATTAAAGATCAAATTTATAGCTAAAGGACTAATAATCCTCTTGTGAACTGCAGTGTCATCAAAAAGGTAAAGGTGGTTTCCTACGGGACAAGTTGCTGTTAACTACCCCAAAAGGGAAAGGATATTGAACAGGGAAATACAGAAGCCGACTACCTGATATTATTTTATTTAATTCTTGCAACTAGACTCTGAGCTAGAAATTTTCTCCATTTAGAGATAAAGAAATTGAAGGTCAAAGACTGTAAGTAACTTTCACAAAGTTATAATGCTAATAGGCGGTGAATATGTGATTCAAATTTTGTCTGACTTCATAGCCCATGCCTTAAATGCTGTATGACACTGCCCTCGTTATAATTTTTACATTGGTGACTGGAGAAAAGAGGTGCAATCAAATATTCCAAATCTCTTATGCAGCCTCAGCTTTTCTGCAACGGTTCAGGTCAGAAACCTTTTCCCTGCAGTCCTTCATTCTCATTTTATCTTGCTTTGGGCTTTACAGATTCTGTTTAGAATTTTAGTGTCCAACAATAAAATGCAATACAAGGGCATTGTAATATCAGGCAGGTTAACTTAGTTTTGTTCTCAAACAGAGGTCCTTGACTGTGAATGTAATGAGCACAGAGATTTTGCTTTGTTTGACTCTGTATCTCTAGTACCTAAAACAGTGCCTGACATAGTAGGGTACGCATTTGTCAATATGCTTGGGAAAATAAAACAAAAATATTTCTGTTCACATAAAAGTAAAGTATGTCCTTCAATTTATGCATACCATGCTGATAGACCTGAAGTAAGTCTCAGATCTGCCTTTTGTTTCAGTGTGATCTTGGTCAAGTGGATAAAACTCTTTCAGGGTTCCAGTTTTCTTATTTAAAAAAAAAAAAACCTAAGATAATATTATGGAGAATTTGCGGTGATGTAAGTAGAGTCAAAGCAGGGCTCCTAACACATAGGAAAGACCCACCAAACGGTGATTGTTATTGGCATAATTTATTTCCTGGGCCACAGAATAATGCTAAAGAAAAATACTTGAATATATTTCACAATAAAACTTTAGAAGAACTGATTATTTAGTACTGCAGCAGCATGCAACACACACCCAAGACTCAACTATGTGTATGTTTTGAATTGTTTAGAATTCAATCTGTATCCATAACGCAAAGTGATTTGATGAGCGCAATATGCTGAATACTGAATCTATTTTGAGAAGAAATATAGTTTTTCACTTCTCCCACCAAAAAAGAAAGAAAACTACTTGACTAAAATACTTTACATGTTAAAACTAATTGCTTTGTATATACCACGCTTGGAATGCTCACTGTTACTTTAAGAAAATCTGTTTTTCATTCACCAGTCAGCTTTCTCTAATACTCAACTTCTTTCTTCTCAAAAATGATCCTCTATTATGTATTAATATAAAAATGATTCAAAATGTTGATGAGTTACTATGGTAAATAATTTATGACAATTTTATGGAACTATTATGTTATTTGGGATGTTTCCAATTGCAAGTGACAGAAACCCAACTGAAAATGACGTAGGCAAGAGAGAAGAAGGAGTAGTAAAAGAAAAGAGAAAAAGTAGAAATACATTGGCTTTTGTAATTTAGATGTCCAAGGGTAGGTAGTTTTAGGCAAGTCCAGATCACAGTATAAATTCAGTGTTGTCTTTGAGTCTCTATTCTGCTTCCTTCATTGTGGCTCATTCTCATTCTCCTTGAGACTATAAAATGAGTAGCACCATCTCCAGTCTGCATTCTACCAACTGAGTAACCCCACTGGGAAATGAGCTCCATTTAAGGTTCCTAAGAAAAGCAGGGGTTAATGCCATTCACCTGCGTTGATCACATGCCCTTCCCTGAATTAGTCATGGGGTCTGGGGTAGGTATAATGCTTTGATAGGCAGCATCTACATAATTTCACTTTTTTAGGGAGAGAAGAAAGTGGTACCAACTAAACACATAGACTCAGAGGGGAGAAAAGGTGGCCCTCCAAAATAACAATGAGGGTGCTATTAGTTCAAGAAAACTGGATGGATAAAGGTTTGACAAAGAGACAGGATGGCTTTATTAATCATTCTCAAAATTTTCTCCCAACCTTTAATTTTATTTTTGGACAGACAGAGTCTCACTATATTGCCCTTGGTAGAGTGCCATGGCATCACACAACTCCCAGCAACTTCAACTCCTGGGCTTAAGCAATTCTCTTGCCTCAGCTTCCCAGGTAGCTGGGACTACAGGTGCCCACCACAAGGCCTGGCTATTTTTTGGTTGCAGTTCGGCTGGGGCGAGGTTTGAACCTGCCACCCTCAGTATATGGGGCCGATGCCCTATTCACTGAGCCACAGGCACCACCCGTGACCTTTAATTTTTAAAAATTAAAATAGTATTTAGATCACAAAATGTCAAGAAGATTAGAAATCACTATCATTTCTAGCATACAAATACTCCTTGACTTATAGTGGAGTTATTTCCCACTAAACTCATAATAAGTTGAAAATATCATAAGTCAAAAATGCACTTAATATATCTAACTTGCCAAACATCATAGCTTATCCTAGCCTACTTTAAACATGCTCTGAACACTTACATTAGCCTACAGTTGTGCCAAAGTCATCCACCACAGCGCTATTTTATAATTATGTGCTATCTCATGTAATTTATTGAACACTGTACATTACATGTACTTGTGACAGCTTTACACCACTGTAAAGTAGAAAAATCATAAGGCAGACCACTTTAAGTCAGAGACTGTCTGCAATCCAAAACCATATGTTTATATTATCTTTATTGCTTGTCAGAATTGTAAAAATGTGTGTGTACACACTTATTTTTCCTGTATTTTAGAGCCTAGGAAGGAAACTAAAGTAAGAATCTTATATTTAAATATTCAGTTTTAAATACCATTGTAAGGTAATTTGAAGGGAAAAATTCGATCACATTTTTGTAATATGACAAATGCACTAAAAAAAAGCGTGTAACAATTTACTACAGATAATCATCATTTCTGAATCTTTTGAAAAGGGTCAGTTTGACAACATCCCCCTCTGAAATTAATGTCTTTTTCCTACAATAAGTGTGGACCAAACTCTCAAGAAGCATGTCATTCTAGAACAGATGTCAGGAGGTCACAAACTAGAGACATCCGAACGGATTTATTTAATGTGTAACATGGAGGAGATGAGAAATCTCAAGCAGAAGGAAGGATTTTATATCCTGTTCACCTGAAAGAAAATGTAACCCATGATAATTTTTTTTTTCCTTTTCATTGAGAGGCAAGAGATTTTGAAGCTATTGTCAAGGCACAGACTACCTGGGGAGTTCAGCCCTGGCCCAAAACTCTGCTGTGGAGCACGAACATACTAGCAGTGGGGGTGACGTGAGATCATAGAGCACAGATATCAATAAATAATACAAGATAAAGTTAGATCAAGACTGCGCACTGAGCTGAAGTTCCAACTGATTTAACCAGACAGAAGAGAAATGTATTTTTAGTTTCAAAGCTAATTCATATATTTCTTAACAACTGCTGTAGTGTGAAAAAAAAATGGTTGGGAATCAAAGAGGCTTCTAATACAGAGGGCAGCATAAGTAATCCAACTGACTCTGTTACAAAGGAAAGAATCAAAATGTCATGATAGATGGCGCATGAAGAAAATCTGCAATAATTTTTACATATTAGAAGAGCCAAAAACCTTTTCCCTTCCTCCAGTCCCTCAACATTCCTACCTGAACTTAGTTTTTTCTAAGTTAAATCTCAAGCCAAAAATATACATGTTATGGTTGTGATGCCTAGGACATCGTAACACTGTATCCTCATGTTTGAAAAAAAAAGTGATCCAATTTTACAGTTATTTTCAAAACTTAATGATGCAGAAACTAGCGTTCCAGTAAAATATAACTAGGTCAACTGAGTGTCTACCAGATAAAAGAAAAAATGCTCTGAGGACAATATCACTGTCTTTAGAACCAGAAAGCTTGGATTTGAATTTCAGAGACTGTGTTTCTTGATAGCTAAGTAAACTGGGGGTCACCTGCTTTTCTCAATATCTACTTTCTACTCTGGTACAAGTAGTAATCTTGATGTACCTGCTGCAAGAGAACATTATGAAAAAATAATGAGGTAATACAAGTGACAACATCTTTAAATATGCCTAGTGTAGTATTATGTTATAGGAAGTTATTTTTACTGGAAATTGTCTTAATATTCTGCCCATGTTCAGTGATTAAAGATGGGTAATTATCAGCTCCTAGTCGATAGGAAAGATCCAGAATGAAATATAACACTGAATGACCCCATTGAATTTCTGAAGGCATTGATTTTGATCGTGGAGGAGGAAAATCATCTCAGCTGTCTGCATGAAAGCAAGTAAGGGATAAAGAAATGGACCAATAGCTAAGAGAAGGAGATAGCTTCTCATTGCCTTTCATGATGAGAAACAAATAAATCAATTTTAACCAATAAGAAAGATGTTTATGCCACACAACACCATAAACCTATCTATCTACAAACACATAGACGTGTACATGTGTGTAGATAGATAAGTTGTGTTGATAATATCCTTGAAAATCCTAAATAAATATTTTTGTTTACGGGCACACAAAGATTAATCAAGACTTTTTCAGTGATAAAAGCCCAACTCAAACTTCTTTATGCAGAAAAGGGAAGAGGGGCAGACTTTAATGAAGGTTATAAGGGAAATCAAGGCGATAATTCTGGCTTTAGGCCATGCAGGATATAGAGATTCAAATGATGTCATCAGTTTTCTTCTCTGTCTCTCCTCAACTTCCCCTGAGGTTACTCTATTTTTTAGCTCTCTCTTCATGATTGCACAAACCTTATAAGCTATAAACTTCTATTCTTATGTGTCATAGTCCCAAGAACCCTCTCCTTTTTAATGGCTGCATTCATTATTTAAAAGGCAACGCTGTGTGGTACTGCTTGAAGGCATGACTCCTTTTTGCTAGTTATTTGCATTAGGTGCCTGGATTATCCAGTCTGGATTATATGCCCATTCCTATTGCTGGGAAGTAAGGACCTAGACTTACAGATTTATAAATAACATTTGAAATAGAGGAAAGGTGGTTCTTAAAAAGAAAGGATGCAGACACAAACTAAAACAACAACAACAATAATAAGAGCACCTGATATCCACTGTCAGATCTTTAACCAGTTTGTAACATCTATCTTATAGGCATAAATACTGAGAAAGAGAGAAAAGAAAAGCATCTCTTTATTGATGACACTGGCAAATTTGCATTTCTTAATCAGGTTGGCCACCCTTGAACTATAATTATCCTGGTTGAGAGGTCAGAACATGCTGACAGCAGTCCATGAGCTGATAATATGTGAGCTTCTGCTAGAACTTTGTAAAGAGGTCAAAGCTGAAACAAGCTTACAGTTTGGAAGTTAAGAAAATCAAACAATCCCTTTGACCTAGAATGAGATTCATGGAGGGAATTAAAGCATTGACTCCTTTTGGTGGCACAGCAGAGCTCTGCCCCGGCCCTGAATTGCAGGACTTCATACACCAGGAGTGCACAGTGGCTTATCCTATAATACTCAGAGCCCAGGGGATACACCAGCAGAATCTGAAGTAGCTTTTTAAAATATGTTTTAAAAAAAAATGTTCAGATATTATCAACAATACTCTCTTGGAACAGTCAAATGAAGATGGACACTGTGAAAACAAAGCGTCAAAAGATGTCACACAAATGCCAACACGTGTATGAAAAAATGCTTGATTTCACTTATCATCCAGGAGGGAAAAAGTCAACTCACAATGAGATGCTACCTCACAACTATTAGAATGGCTACTATAAAAAAAAAAAAACAATGTTGGTGAAATTGGGGAGAGGAACCCAGATA
The DNA here is from genome assembly GCA_963574575.1 of Galagoides demidoff. Lineage (NCBI taxonomy): Eukaryota > Metazoa > Chordata > Mammalia > Primates > Galagidae > Galagoides > Galagoides demidoff. The sequence continues at coordinate 20,488 of CAUYQV010068180.1, read as the reverse complement.
CACTGTTGGTAAAAACATAAATTAGTGCAACTATTATGAAAAACAGTCTGGAGGCTCCTCAAAAAATTTAAAATAGAACTACCGTCTAATCCAGCAATCCTCCTTCTGGGTATACAACGTAAGGAAATGGCACTAGCATGTCTAAGGGAAAGCTGCACTCCCGTATGCATGGTGGCATTACTCACAAGAGCTAAGATACATAAACAGCCTGCGTGACTGTCAGCAGATGAGGAGTAAAGAAAATGAGCTATATCAACACAGTGGAACGGTATTTAGTCCTTAAAAAGATGAAATCCTGTCATTTGTGACAACACAGATGAGACCTAGAGAACATTATGTAAGTGAAATAAGCCAGACACAGAAAGAAAAATACTGCCTGATCTCACTATATGTGTGGATTTTAATAGTTATAGTCATACAGGAAGAGTAGAATGGTGGATATGAAAGGCTAGTGCTGAGGAAAATTGGGGAGATAATGGTCAAAGCATACAAAATTGCAGTTAGACCGAAGGAATGATTTCACTACATCTATTGTACAACCTAGTGACTGTATTTAATAATAATGTATTGTGAACTTGAAAATCACAGTGAACATTAAACGTTCTCACCACAAAGAAAAATAACAAGTCTGTGAGGTAAGGCATATGTTAATTAACTTGATTTAGCCATTCTGCAAGGGATACATATTTCAAAATATCACAGTACATCATAAATATATATAAATTTTATTTTTTATAAAGATTCATTGATGTCAAGAAACAAAAAGTGATTTCAATCAAAAGTCAACTGATTAGAAGGAAATGGTGAAACTCGTACAAATAAGGGATAGCTTACAGAAAATGAAAATCTAGGCAGCCCCCAGAATCCAGGTACAAAGAAGGAATAAACCATTTCATCAGGAAGCTTCTTCTGGGACAAATCAACTCTCAACAGTGCTTTTGCTTTGTTGTTTTGCTTTTTTAAAATTTTTTTTATTAAATCATAAACCCATAGATCATGTATACATTAATGCATTTATGGGGCACAATGTGCTGATTTCACATAGAATTAGGAACCCTTACATCACACTGGTTAATATATACCTCATGTCATTTACTTAATTATTGTGTTAAGACATTTATACTCTAATAGATCTGACATGTATCCTTGCATTATGCACCATAGGTGTGATCCCACCATTCGCTTCCCTCGACCTGATCTTCCCCCTCCCCTCTGATCCCCCTCCTTCCTCCTTCATCTTGGGTCATAGTTGTGATATATTCTTCATATGAAAATGAGTGATTATAAATTGGTTTCATAATAGTACTGAGTACATTGGATATTTTTTTTTCCATTCTTGAGATACTCTACTAAGTAGGATATGTTCCAGTGCCATCCATGTAAACATAAAGGAGGTAAAATCTCCATCTTTTTTAAGGCTGCATGATATTCCATGGTATACATATACCACAATTTATTAATCCATTCATGGGTCAATGGGCACTTGGGGTTCTTCCATGACTTGGCTATTATGAACTGAGCTGCAATGAACAATCTGGTACAAATATCTTTGTTATAAAGTGATTTTTGGTCTTTTGGATACACACCTAGTAAAGGAATTGCAGGATCAAATGGTAGGTCTACTTTTAGATCCCTGAGTATTCTCCATACTCCCACCAGCAGTACAGAAGTGTTCCCTTTTCTCCACATCCATGCCAACACCTATAGTTTTGGGATTTTGTTATGTGAACCACTCTTATTGGAGTTAGATGATATCTCAAAGTGGTTTTGATTTGCATTTATCTGATGATTAAATATGATGAGCATTTTTTCATGTGTCTATAGGCCGTGCACCTATCATCTTCAGAGAAGCCTCTGTTCAAGTCCCTTGCCCACAGTGAAATGGGATTACTTGTTCTTTTCTTATTAATAAGTTTGAGTTCTCTGTGGATTGTGGTTATCAAACCACTGTCAGAATCATAACCTGTAAATATCCTCTCCCATTTGGAGGGCTGTCTGCTTTTGTTCTTAAGTCCTTTTTGAATCTTACTACCAGCAATTAAATATTGGGTCTTTGGTCTTAGAATATTCTCTGCCATTGAAAAGTGGGTATAACATTAGCATCTTTTTTAATGAACTGTTGTGAGACACATGAAGGCTTAGATTGATGTTAAACCCATAGTACCCACTCAAAAGTAATAAGTATTATTATTATATGTCAGATTCTACACGTACAGTCCAAGTGGCTAAGCATGGCGCCTCAATTAACGAGTCATCAGGGTGATGCAGGAGATGATGTAAGGGGTACTAAAAGCTGGGGAGGCAGGGCACAGCAAATATCCATGCCCACCAGAGTTACCCACCCATGGAGCTTACAATTCTATTGACTTCCTTATAAGATATGGCTGCAGAAGATCAGTAACTGAGCTTCATAAAAGAAACCTTGAGAGTGTAGTTGATCTGATAATAAGGGTAGATTGCTACAGAAAATGTTATATGAAAATTTGCCTCCAGAAATAGTACTGATTGTTCACAAATCTGTTTTAATACATGTGAGAAAATCAAACGATATTTGGAGGAGAGTATGAGAGAACTTATGTTAACTTATTTAAACTCCGTTGCATTTATCAAAGAGGAGGCCACATTCTCCACCAGTCTGGTTGCAGTTAACAAAAGAAAAGCCAAAAAGCGCTCTGGGCCACACTGCCTTCTGTGGAAACTTTACTTGTTCATTTATAATGTCTTGACCTTTTTTTTTTTTTTTTTTTACAAGTTATTGAATAAAAATAAATAAATATACATTTGATTCTTCAGGGCTTAACAAAATTTAGCGAATATTCATTTAACTTCTTGGCAGTTATAAGTAATAAAGGAGCATCTTGAAGTGAGCTTTGTATAAAACTTAATTTGGTTTTGCTTATGCAAAATCCTTAGGAACTAGGAATTGAAATATGTTTTTTGACCTGATTTTTTTTTTCTTTTGTCACTGAGTACATTCATTTATACTTTTCATCTGGGGCTGTTCTGGACTATTGAGATGCTACTTTGATTTATGTTAGTTTTTATTTCACAGTGGAAGGAAAAATGAGCCATTAAGCCCTTGGCTTTGGACAAAATCTCCCACAGTACGAGGAATGGCAGACTTTTCAAAACTGAGCTCAGAAAGTGTATCAGGTGGGACTACAGCTGTTTTGTAATTTGGGCATACTTTTAAGATACTGTAGAGCCATATATACATCTTTGAAGATAAGTAGTAAGGGGAAAAGGTTTTTCTTATGCTCTTTTTCATTTATTGTAAACAACCAAAAAAAAAATGTGTGAATAGATATCATACAGCGCGCTATGGGCTTGTCATGTATTATCACATTTAGTTATTCATCATTTGACAAGTATTTAATGAGGGCCTTCTCTGTGCTGGGTGCTGTTCTAAAAGCTGGGAAACAACAAACCCCAAAAGACAAATATTCCTACTGTCATGAAATTTGCTGAAGGTCACAGATAATAAATAAGAGAAGTAAGTAAGAACAACTTTTTTTAAATAGTGATAAGAGTTAGGAGAAAAATCAAGCAGGGAAATGGAATAGAAATTTTGTACAGTGGGAGATTGAAATTTTAAAAGGGTAGCTAAGGAAAGCTTCTCAAGGAAGGTGTTTCTTGACCAAAAACTGAAAAAAAAAGTAAGAAGGGCACCTATAATTTTGGGAAGAGTATTCAAGGGAGAGAAAATGACCAGCCAGGGGCCCTCAAGTGGCTAGGCCAAGTGCGCGGGGATAGCTAGGCAGCCAGTGTTCATGGAGTGGCTGATAGAGTAGAACAGTAATAGGGGTGATGTCAGAGATATAAGGTGGAGTGCAAGGGAGAAGACTATGTTGGCCTTTGCAATGTCATGATAAACCATTTAATTGTTACTATGGATAAAATAAGATTCCACTGGAGGGTTTCCCAGGGTGGGTTGGCATATCTGACTTATGCTTCATCAGGATCACTCTGGCTGGCCTAAACAGACCTCTTCCCAATGAAGAGACATGTAGGATGTTTCATCTTGAACCAGCATGGAGATGATAGTGGTGGTAAAGGTTGCTAAATTCTAAATATATTGTGAAGGTTAATTAGACAGAATTTGCTGATTGACCAAATGTTAGTTTTTAAAAGTGTATATATACATACTCATCTTCCCATTTTCTATCTCAAAATGGAAATGCTTGCTTAACAATCTCTCTCTTTCTCTGTACCTGTACATCAATTATTCATTCACCTATCACTATTTCTCGTATTTCTACCCATATCTATTCATATTTCCACTTTTCTATCTTTTATGACTACAGTTAAGGCTGGATAAAGGAAAGAAAATATATTATTATTGTCATCTAGGCATAAATAAGTAATATTAATTAGAAGAGATTTTTGGAAGTGGAGCTGAACATCAAGGAAATAGCATCAAAGACAGTTAGAATTTAAAAGGAGTTAAGTTAATACATTTGGGAGAACAGGGAAGTTAACCTGACTTTGTTAGGAAAGAGAGAAGACCAAGAAAAATCAGGCAGAACCATATAGTAGTTTGCTTTCTTTTGACAAAAAGAGGAGGAGAGACCTGGGTATAGAATTATCTAACCAAGTAGAGTTAAAAGTTTAAAGAGCCCATCAAACTGCCTCAAGGATAATTCCATTATAATGAGAAAAATTAATAGAAACAAAATAATATTTATAGATAAAGGCATATGTTGGCTAATGTCTAGAGGAGATGTGGAAGGAAATTGGGCTTTAGATAATAAATGAATTTATAAACACTTTCATTTATGTATAAAATGGTAAAGTTACATTTCCATGCTCAGGAAACCCTCTGGGTTATGCTATTTTCTTTCTTTTTCTGAGGGCTAATAGTCAAGCCAGTGCAGGTGGACATCATGTATTTGCACATTCACATCGTCTTACAGTACTTCTTGTGTTACTGCTGGAGAGGGACCAAGGCTGAGAAATGACAAAACATTTTCCTGGAGCCTTATGTAAATTTTACTGAGATCAGACAACTCAGGAAGCCCATCCTTAAGATAGCAATGCCTTAGATGAGCTACCCATCATCTAAGTAAGGAACTAGAATAGGGTGATAACATTGTCCATGGGGCAATGCATTTTAGATATTTCTACCTGAAACAGAATCAAAGTTATCATTAGAAACTGCATAGTGCAATATGTGAATATTTATTCAACAAATAAAACAGTATTAATGAATTTCTCTTATCATTTAAAGATAGATAGTACCAGTAATGTGCCTGGTTTAAAATTAATTCAATTTTACATTTGATAAGATACATTAGGTTAACATTATTTTTTTACTTTTATTAAATCATTGCTGTGTACATTAATGTAGTGATGGGGTACAATGTGCTGGTTTTATATACAGTTTGAAATATTTTCATCAAACTGGTTAACATAGCCTTCGTGGCATTTTCTTAGTTATTGTGTTAAGACATTTATATTCTACATTTAGTAAGTTTCCCATGTATCCTTGTAAGATGCACCATGGGTATGGTCCCACCAGTTACCCTCCCTCTACCCATCCTCTCCCTTCCCTCCCTTTCCCCTTTCCCCATATTCTTGGGCTATAATTGGGTTATAGCTTTCCTATGAAAGCTGTAAATTAGTTTCATAGTAGGACTGAGTACATTGGATACTTTTTCTTCCATTCTTGAGATACTTTGCTGAGAAGAATATGTTCCAGCTCCATCCATGTAAACAAGAAAGAGGTAAAGTCTCCATCTTTCTTTAAGGCTGCATAATATTCCATGATGTACATATACCACAATTAAAATTCTTGTTCTGATAACAAAAAATACTAATATATGCTGCATACTTCATATATCCTTAAATGACTTGGAAAACTTTCATGATCATGGAGGCCAGTGAATGATAGAGTGAATCTATTAACAGGGAGTAGTAGGAACTAAACAAATAAGTCTCACTGGTAGAGGCAATGATGAGGAGTTTTAGACATCTTTCTTTAAGCAGCAGTATAACCCAAAAATGTTACATGTTTTGAGTTTGTCCTGCCTGTCCAACATGAAATCATTTGTAAAAATTCTTATTAGAACAACCAAAACACATTCATGATCTACAAGTTTGACATATTTGTCTAAAATTTTCAAGCTAAAAAAAGTGATAAAGACTAATGATTAAGAACCCAAATTCTTTTTTTTTTATTGTTGCAGGTTAATTAATAGTACAAAGAATTAGGTTACATTGTTTCCATTTGTTAGGTAAAGTCCCTCTTATAGTTGTGTCCTGCCCCCAAGAGGTGTGCCATATCCTCCCCCATCACCCCCTCCCTATTCCCTTCTCCCTGCTCCCTCGTTACCCCACCCTGAATTGATGTGAGTTTTTCACTTATGTGGATATGTATTAGACTGTCTACTGGCTTCATATTAGAATTAACTACACTGGATTCTTGCTTCTCAATTCTTGTGATACTTTACTAAGAAGAATGTGTTCCAACTCCATCCAGGTTAATACAAAAGATGTAAAATCTCCATCTTTTTCAATGGCTGAATGGTATTCCATGGTATACATACCACAGCTTTTTAATCCACTCCTGGGTTGGTAGACATTTAGGTTGTTGGAACCCAAACTCTTAACACAACCTGGGTCAAACACCCCCTCTATTCCTATCAACTGAATGATCTTGGTAAGTTACTCAAATTCACTGAGCCTCAATTGCCTCAATTATAAAAACATGGAATGCCTAAATTTTGGAATTTTGAAAATTAGGATAATATATTTGAAACCTATAAATAGGAAATGGTACTGGTGATGATTAATGAAAGTAACTCCAATTTTTTTTTTAAGTGCTGATTTCTGAAGTGCTATCACACACCAATCCCATTAGACTAAGGATTCTAGTCTTTATTTTTTTAAGTGATGAATATATACTACATTAAAAGCATTGTGCAAAGTTTTGTATATGCAAATTTGCGAGTATAGTTCAATACTAACAGTTTCAAGTAAGGTATTATTATTATAGTGCTATTTTACATGTTTGAAATTTGACATAAGACTAAGCCGTTGTACAAGATCATGAGGTAAATGGAGGAAGTGAAATTCAAAATAAGTTTATCTGAGACCACAATAGAATTCCTAGCTATGGCCTTATAAATAAATGATCTGCATATTTTAGTTTATACCAAGGGTAAAGAAGAAGGAGATGTAATGTTAGACAATTTGTAAATGAAGGAGGGAGGAACAAAAAAGTGACATATAGTACCTATATGGCATTAACGAACTTCCTAAAATGTCTATAAATGCTTCTGGCAAGCATAGTGTGGTGGGCAAAATACAAATCAATTAGTGCTTTTCAATATGTAAACTATAAAATTTAATGTCCTTTTAGAGGGGATTTATTTTTAATTTCTGTGGAAAGTTATTATTGTATCCGTCATATAACTGATAAAGTTTTTCTATGCTAGAATCACTTTGTAGCCAATTTATCCAGCTGAAATATCCAGCAAACAAGGAAATACCCACAAGAGCAAAAATCACAGGTCAGAGCAGCCTTTTGGAAATGGAAGATAACACAACAACTGAAGAAAAAGCAACAGATGGAATGTACTGTAAAATTGTGCACCCTGTATTTGCTTGCATCTATTATGTTGATGTGTAAAGATTAGCGCTAAACTCATGCAGCTCTGAATTCTTTCAGGAACTTGGCAGGATTAGGTTTAGCTGTGGGTGTTAATGAATTTACTGGAACATTGAACAGACCTTGGAGAAAGTAACAGTCCCTAGAAAGAGATTTTAAAGGGTATTTCAGCCCGGAATATGTGGTACTCCGGGTGCCCACATGCTTCAGAAGCAGAGGTGGAGGCACAATTGGGGCCATTCCTAAGGAGAATATTCATTAGGAGTGGAGAAAGAATGGGAACTTAGAAAAGCTGAAGGGAGAGGTTAACAAAAATGTTTATCTTTTGTTTCCTCTGACTATGGGAAGCAGAAAACATAGCATACTGGTGTTTTCTTGTTATAGAAGCTAATTCCTGTTCCAAGAGCAAGTGCTACATTGATAGGATTTAGGAAGAACCAGGAAGATTTCCTGTCTTCTATCTCCTCCTTGAACTTGCTGTGATATTTAAACCTCTTACTGTTGTTTTTATTAAAGTTAGCAATTAATAATTATTATTTAGCAATAATTATCAATGTATTGATAAAGAAAGCAGAGTCATGGAGAAATTACCATTCCCCAAGGCCATACTGGAAAAAATCTGCTACTCAGGGCTTGATCTGTCTGATTCTAAACTCTATTGTCTGCAACACCAAATCATAACTCTGAGTGACCATGTTTAGAAATAAACAAGGGTCAACCTTTCAACCGGTTGCTTTATTCTAGTAAAGGTCCAAAATACTATGTGCCGATGAGCATCCTCAGTAATAGGGAAAAGAACATTGTTTCAAGAGCTTCAAGAACAAATCCAAATAGAGTGCAAATTCAGTATAGAATAATATCACACAGCACTTGCAACAATGATTTATGATTATTTTGATTTTGTTAATTCCATTTTGGAGGGCCAGAAAAGCAAAATGATGGCCAATAATTGGGAAATCAATAATTTCATAGCACGGTTAGTAAGTTGCTCTAAAATTAGCTCTTAATCAACCAGAACGCAGATTGATTGGTAAAGTGACAGCCAAAATTTGATTATGGTCTTCACTCTGTGATAAATAAATGGAGAGTCCAGCCATACATGCTATGATGAAGGCTTTTCATAGCATCTGCTTAGATCAAATGCTTATTATTAATAATTTCTAAATTATTACTTATCTTTCTATAATCTCAAATTGTTCTCCAATCATGTTTGATAAATCTGATTGCTGAAAATATATTAATGGATGGAGCAGTTCACTCCCTTTTTGGTTGACAATTCTGACGAAAATGATGGTTTTTCTAAAATTGAGCAAAAAACCATTTATTTGTATCCACCTCTTACCGGCCTTGACTCTTTCTTCTTCAGAAATGAGCTACAATCTTTAAAAATTATCTTTAAATTTGAAGATAGGCTGTCTAATTTCTTAAATTACTTTGGACTCTTATTATTTCTTTTAGATTTAGGACCCACACAAATGTAAATTAGGAAAAGGTTTATTTAACTCTCTTAGCTAAAGTATATTTGTGTACCTACTTCTAGCCAGGCACTTCCACACACTTTACAGGAATCTTCTTATCCTTATCTCCATAGAAGCCTTTATGGTTTATCATTATTAGCTGCTTTCTATAGGAGAATAAAGTAAGACCTAGAGCAATTAACTAGCTGAGGTTATGCAGGTAATAATTTGATGCAACAGTATTCACCTCCATGTCTGTAATGTGGGCTCTATTCACATCACTGTTCTGCTTCTTCCTAGAATTTGAGCCACTTAAAGGCAAAGTCTATAATTTATTGATCACAGTATCCTCATGATTAATAAGGTACCTGCTATAAAATTAGACCATATATCTATTTAATTGAACTATATATTTTTTTTAAAAAATCCATTTGATTTGTGCCCTGTATCAAAAATGCCTATCAGTAAATTCAATTTAACCTTTCAGTATTATGATTGTTCAGCTTACAGATATTTCTATTACTTCTTTAATCTCTCTTTACCCCCTTTTTTATTTCTGTGGAATATTCTGGAATGCTTTTGAATATTTTAAGCACATATCTATTTTGGAATCCTTAGAATATTTTGGAAACCTCAGATCATATGGCTTTAGTTTCTTTTCACCACATCATCTCTACATATTTATTCTTGCTTACATTTTCTTCTAAAATGGAAATATATTGCTGTTATGACTTGAAAAAGGAAATACATTTACCCAAAAATTTCCCTAAAGGAATTTTAATCATTCACATTGCTCACTTAGAATCACTTGCTTTGACATCAAAAGGCTTCACAAGGTAATACAAAATTACCATCAAAAATAACTTTATTGAGGGAAGGAGACAAGATGGCTGACCAGAGACACTAGCTGCCAGATCACCTCAGAAAGAAGGAAAAGGTTTAGATGAAAAAGGGAAAAAAATCATAGAACAGATGTAATTCTGAGAGAAATATTATAACCTTCAAGAGATTCCACAAAAAGAAGTTGCAGACCAGAATAAGGAGAAATATATCGGCAGAGGACAACCCCAGAGAGGCTTCCAGTCCAGCAAGAAAGGAAGGTAGAGCCCCCTCCTCCACATGTCTGACAATTAGAGGGCTCCTGAGTTGCTGAGAGACTTTCTGCCCACATGGGCCCAGAGGCTACTGCCATCAGTGAGCTGGGAACTGCTTGTGAACAAGGCACCAGGCTCCCAGCTCCCCTGGGGCACTTCCTGCCCCTGGGGACTCAGCTGGATCCATAGATACCATATTGCTTCTCAAGTCACAGGGTACCTTTGGCCTCCCCAGGGGGCTTCAACTTCTCAGCTTTCACCCTGCTCATTTCCACACAGATATTTCCTAACTCTCTCCCAGATTGCAGGATCCACTGGGGTCCAGTGGGTCCTGGATAATTGGCATGACTCCAGAGCCTGAAAATTCTGGGCAGACACCTTCCTGTTCAGACTACTACCATTCTTCCACAAAGACTTTCTTCAGCCCCTTCCCATTGCCACCTATAGACAACTGAGCCACTATACCAAGGTTACCATGGAGTATAGGATTCAGAACTTACCACATAAGGTCCTGCAGTTGACCAAGAGGTGTTCAGACTGTGAGCTCTATATTTGCTGGCTCACCCTGGTCTACATGTCCAGTGGCTCCATCAGAGCTGGGCATACCCTGAGGCACAGAGACATTGATCCTTCTTAGGCATCCTATGGATAACTTAGGACAAGTATGCTTCTCCCTGATTTGGTTAGGGATTGACTTTCTTGGTCTAGGGAGGCCCTATAGGCAGGTCAGGGGTGACAATGTAGTGTGGGTCTTAGCTGTGACACATTCACAGGTACCCCCATTCAGAGGGCTGCACTCTAAGCTCAGGCTAGGATCCTGTCCAGGGAACCTCTTAGCCCACAGTGGTCATAGGGGAGCTTGACTGGCCTGGGCTCCAGCCTGCCAACACATGCAGGGGAACATTGTGGAATGGAGGTTAAGGAAGGATTCACTGCAGGCTACCAGTTTATGAATCTCAGACAGATTTGCCTCCATAAATAGATCTTCTCGTTGGGTGGGGTCACTTCAGTCTCCTCCGGCAAGACTATGCCCAGAAGCTGGGGGCACATTTTTGAACCTAGCCAAAACATCTAACTTGCCAGCTTCTGTAGACCCTGAGGGCAAGTACCAACCAAGTACTGCCCAGCCACACTCCCTGACCTGCCTTTGCTGCTTAAGGATGACTATGGAAGGCCCAGGTCCCTAGCCACCACCTGAGGCTTTCAAATGCTTACTCTGAGTTACTAGAGCTAGTCACAGGACCCCAAAACAATGCTGTTGTTTGTACTTTCTGGCAAATGCCACCAACTAATAGGTCAATTTGCATGCCCTTCATACTATTTATTGACTTAATTTTACAAGGTGTCGAGGGAATAGCCATTTGGAAGAGCACCTACCCCTCCCCCCCCAAAAAAAAAACCCTCTGCTACTGATTTAAGAGTGGGAAAAACTCAGCCTCATACCTTTGCATGCAATCATTTAGCCCCACTTCCCTGCGAAAAGCTCTGGTGATCTGGAAAACTTGTGCTGATGCGCCTACCAGAAGCTCCCCCTAGTGGACAGAAAAACAACATCTGCACCCTCCTGAAGCTTTTCAAAGCCCTTCAGCTTAGAAAACACAGACACAGACTGCCCTGCTTCTTCCCTTTCCTTTGTGGTGATGAGATCAAGAAACCCCTAGGAGTTTGAAGGTGCCCTCTAAAGCTTGGGGCACTCAAGTACTCCACCTGGGGGACGAAAGCCTACCACAGACCCGAAAGAACATCTCCCGGGTGTTCTCACTCATATAATCATTAACCAAAGACAGGGAGAACAATGATATAGCCTTTTAAAGTGTCTTCCAATTCAAGCAAACAAGGTGTGGCTGATTCACCTTAACAAGTAACACCCTCCATCACAGACAGTAAGCTGGGGGCCTACCTCACAACATGCTTTTATGAGAAGGTGAAGATAGCAGGCCAAAATAATCCCAGAGGTATAGTAAATGTATTAGAACAACTCAAAAGCAACTCAGGACCAGTATTTTTCTCTGACAGAGTTAGGGACTGATATTCAGGGTCTCAGCAACAATCCTATAAGCCAACCATAACACCTTTGGCTCTCAATTGAGAGGCCAGATGAGAAAGAGTCAACAAAAAAATAAAATAAAATAAAATAAATCTCTAAAAAGAGAGAAAAATCAAAGTAAAAGGACACCCCATAAAGAAAAATATAACTTCTTAACAATGGATTCCAACCTAAATGAAAAGATTAAAATGCCAGATGAAGAATTTTGAACATGAGTTCTAAGGAAGCTCATGGAAATACAAAAGAAAATAGAAAACCAACACAAAGAACTTACGAAGACAAGGGAAATAGTGAAAAATTACTTAAAGAAGTAGAAGCATTAAAGAAAACCATACAGAACTTCTGGAAATTAAAAATCCATTCAATGAGTTACGAAGCACAGTGGAAAGCTTTAAGAATAGGATTCATCAGGCAGAAGAATCTCAAACTTGAAAATAATACCTTTGTGCTAAGCAAGTCAGTCAAAGAGAAAGAACAGAGAAATAAAAGGCATGAACAAAGCCCACTAGAAATGTTGGACTATGTGAAGAGGCCAAACATAAATATCATAAGCATCCTTGGGGGTCAAGAAAAAAATACACAAGGATTGGATAATTTATTAGAAGGAATTATTGATGGAAATTTACCTAGCCTTGCTAGAAATCTAGATACCTAACACAAGAAACCCTTAGGATTTGGGGGAGATTCATCATAAAGAGGTCACCATCACACATAATCTTTAGGCCAGCCTATGTAAACATGAAAGAGGCACTCATGTGAGCAGTAAAGCGAAAACAGCAGATACCTTACTGCAGACTTCTCAAATGAAACCTTACAAGCCGAAAGGGAATGGGGACCTATCCTTTAGTCTTCTAAAACAGAATAATGGTCAACATATAATTCTGTATCTTGCAAAACTGAGTTTCTTTTGTGAGTGAGAAATAAAGACTTTCTCAGACAAGTGATAGCTGAGGGAATTTGCAAAGACCAAACCTGCCCTGCAGGAAATACTCAAACCTACATTATACAGTGATTAGCACAATAGACGCTCATCAGTATAAAACAATTCAAAAGTTAAAGTTCATAGCCCAGATACCACAATGGCTCAAGAGGTAAAACAAAATAATAAGGGTCTACCTAACAGGATAAACAGAAATTCACCACACGTGTCAATACTGTCAATAATTGTAAATGGCTTGAACTCACCACTAAAGAGACCTAGTGTGGATACATAGATATGAAAAATATACCAAGTAACTGCTGTCTCTAGGAAAAACACATCTGACCCACAAGGACTCCTTTAAACTAAAGGTGAAAGGATGGAAAACAATATTCCATGAAAATGGAACCAAAAGAAAGCTGGTGTAGTCATTCTCATATCACATAACATAGACATCAAAAAAAGTAAAGAAAAACCACAATGGTTTTTCTTATGCAATGGTGAAGGGAATAATTCCACAACAATACTTAACAGTCTTAAATATTTATGCACCTAATGGAGAAGTGTTCAGATTAATAAAGCAAATTCTACTTGATCTAAATAAAATAATAGCAGCACATAATTGTTGAGGACTTCAACACCCCACTGACAGAACTAGATACATCCTCTGTACAGAAAATACACAATGGAACAATGAACTTAGAACTCTAGAACAAATGAGGCTAACAGATATTTACAGAAAAAAACTGCTGAATATACATCATTCTCATTAGCACATGGAACACATTCTAGGCAACAAAATAAGTGTCAACAAATTTTTAAAAATGTAAATTATACCATGTATCTTCTCAGATCATAGTGGAATAAAATTTTTATTTTATTTTTCTTTTTTAGAGACAGACTCTTACTTTGTCACCCTCAGTAGAGTGCTGTAGTGTTACAGCTCACAGCAACCTCTAGTTCTTGGGCTTAGGTGATTCTTTTGCCTCAGGCTCCTGAGTTGCTGGGACTAAAGGCACCCACCAGAACACCTAGTTATTTTTTGGTTGCAGTTCGGCCGGGGCTGGGTTTGAACCCACTGCCCTTGGTATGTGGAACCAGCGCCCTACTCACTGAGCCACAGGCACTGGCCCATTGGAATAAAATTAGAAATCAATTCCGACAGAAACACTCCTCCCTACATGAAGTCATGGAAACTAAAAAACCTATTGTTGAAAGATAGTTGGGTCAATGATGAAATAAAGATAGAAATCAAAAGTTTCTTTGAATTAAGTAATAATGGGGATATAAGTTACCAAAAATCTGTGGGATATAGCAAAAGCAGTCCTGAAAAGAAAACTCATAGCCCCAAATGCCCACATCTAAAAGACAGAAAGATCACAAATCAACAATCTAATGAATAATCTTAAGAAATTAGAAAAAGAAGAGCAAACCAATCCCAAACCCAGCAGAAGAAAAAAATAACAATAGTTAAAGCAGAACTAAATGAAATCTAGAGGAACAGGCTATACAGAAGACTGATGAAGCATAAAGTTAGTTCTTTGAAAATTAACAAGTCTCCTGCCAGGTTAACCAGAAATAGAAAATAGAGAACTGTAAGCTCAATTAAAAATGAAAAAGGAGAAATCACAACTAATATCAGGAAAATAAGAAATTTCATCTTGAAATCTCATAAATATTTCTATGATAATAAACTTGAAAACAGGGAGGAAATAGACAAATTATTAGAAACAAACAACCTCCCTAGGCTCAATCAAGAAGAAATGGAGCAGACCAAAATCAGGTACTGAAATTGAAACAGAAATAAAAACTCTTACAATAAAAAATGTCCCACACAAGATGATTTCACACTAAATGTTACCAAACCTACAAAGAAGAAATTGTACCTATCTTGCAGAAATCATTACATAATATATATTTTTTGAAAAGTAAATTTATTTTAGGTTAATGTGAGGGTACAAACAGGTCAAAATATTTGATTTTCTTAGGTAGAGTCCCTCTTGTGATTATGTCCCACACACAAAAGGTGTGCCAAACACCCCCACCTCATGCCCATTTGGTGAGAACACCTCAACTCCTTCCTGCCTCCTTGCCTCCAACTTGAATTGAAATGAGGTTTTCTCCTATGTGGGCATGCATCAATCAGATCATCTACTGGCTTCATATTCATATTGAATAAATTGGATAATTGCTTTTCCATTCTTGTGATACTTAAAAGAATGTTTCCACTCTATCCAGGATATTACAAAAGATGTGAAGTCACCATCTTTTTTATGGCTGAATAATATTTCATGGTGTACAATTTATTATTTTGCATGATATTGAGGACAGAATCCTCCCCATTGCATTCTACAAAACCAATACGAATATCAACTTAATACCAAAATCAAGAAAGGACACAACTGAAAAAGAAAACTACAGACCAATATTCTTTATGAATATAGATGCAAAAATGTTCACTCTAATCTTAGCAAACCAAATTCAGTTGCACATCAAAAAAATAATTCATCATGACCAAGTGGGCTTCATCCTTATCCCAGAGATGCAAGGATGGTTCAACATATGTGAATCTATGAATGTAATTAACCAAATAAATAAAGGTAAAAACAAAGATCGTATGTCCTTTCATTGACACAGAAAAAGCTTTTGACAAAATTCATCATCCTTTATAAGAATGCTTAACAAAGCATTTTGTACCTATCTAAAAATTATAAAGTCTACACATGACAAATGCACAGCCAACATCATATTGAATGAGGAAAAACTGAAAGCTTTACCACTTAGAATTGAATCTAGACAAGATTAACCATTCTTATCACTTCTATTCAACATGGTATTGGAAGTCAGCCTGAGAGAAAGAAATTAAGGATATCCAAACGAGGACAGAAAAGATCAAATTATCATTCTTTGTTGACAATATAATCTTAGATCTACAAAACCCTAAAGATTATGCCAAGAGGCTCCTGGAATTGATAAATAATTTCAGCCATGTCTCAAGTTACAAAATTCCTGAACACAAATCAATAGCTTTCATATAGGCTGGTAAGAGTCAAGCTGAGAATTAAATCAAACACAATACCTTTCACGATATCTTTCACAGTAGCATCAAAGAAAATAAAATACCTAGGAATATACTTAAGTAAGGAGGTAAAGTACCTTTATAGGGATAACAATGAAACAGTGAGGAAAGAAATCACAGAGGATACAAACAGATGGAAAAAAATCCTACTATACTTACATATCTATAGAATCAACATTGTTAAAATGGTTATATTTCCCAAAGTGATTTACAAATTCAATGAAATCTCCCTTAAATACCAACATCACTTTTTTCAGGTCTAGAGAAAATAATTCAATGCTTTGTATGGATCCAGAATAGATCCCAAATAGCCAATGCAATCTTATGTGATTGGAACAAAGCAGAAGTCATCATTATACTCTACTTCAAATTGTACTCCAAGATATTATAGTAACCCAAACAGCATGGTACTGGCACAAAAGCTGGCACAAAAATAGATGTCTGTATCAGAATAGAGAACCCATAAATGAAACCATCCTCATATTCCTATCAGATTTTTGACCAATCAGATACAGACATACATTGTGGAAAAGAATTCCTGTTCAATAAATGGTGCTGTGAAAACTGGCCATATGTAAAAGACTGAACAGGATCCACACCTCTCACCACTCACAAAAATTAACTCACAATGGATAAAAGACTTTAACTGAAGGCATGAAACTTCAATAATCCTAGAAGAAAATACTGGGAAAAAATCTTATAGTTCACCTTCAGGAAAAAATTTATGAAGAAAGAATCAATCACAGCAACAATAGAAATAGAAAATGGGGCCTGATAAAATGAAAAAGTTTATGCACAACCAAGGATACAATCAAAAAGTAAATAGGCAACCTATAAAATGGAAGAAAATATTTGCATGCAGTATATCCAATAAAGAACTTATTACCAGAATATATGAAGAACTAAAGCAAACCAGGAATAAATAATCAAAAAACTCCATTAAAAATTGGGCAAAAGATATGGACAGAAACTGTTTTTTTTGTTTGTTTGTTTGTTTTGTTTTTTGGCCAGGGCTGGGTTTAAACCCATCATCTCCAGAACTCCAGTATATGGGACTGGCACCCTACTCCTTTGAGCTATAGGCACTGCCCAGACAGAAACTTTTTAAGTGAAGATAGTATATTGGCTAACAAACACATAAAAAATGGTCAACATCACTATTCATCAGGGAAATACAAATCAAAACCAAAATGAGACATCATCTAACTCCAGTGAGAATGGCTCTTATCAAAAAGTCCCAAGACACTAAGTGATGATAAAGATGCAAAGAGAACGGACAAACTGTTACACACTGTTGGCAAGAATGCAAATTAGAATAAACTCTATGAAAAGTAGCATGGAGAGACCTCAAAGAACTAAAAGTAGTTTAGTTTTTGGCATTTGACTCAAAAATCCCACTACTAGTTTTTAACCCAAAGGTAGAAAAAAAACCATTTTATATGCAGTTGTATGTTTATAGCGGTACAATTCATAATTGCAAAGATGTGGAAACAACCCAAGTACCCCTTATGCGTGAGCAGATTAATAAAATGTGGTATATGTATAGCATGGAGTACTACTCAGACATAAAAGATTGTGATCTAGTATGTTTTGTAACAATCTGGATGGAACTAGGGACTATTTTTCTAAGTGAAATACCTCAAGAATGAAAAAACAAATGTCACATGTATTCAATATTAAATTGGAACTAGTAGATCAACACTATATGCACATATGGAAGTAAAACTCAATAAGAATTAAGAAAGTGGCAGGGGGACGAGGGGTTCAGTTAATTTACACCTAGTGTTACAATACAAACGTTCTGGGTGAATGACACACTTATAACTTTGACTTAAAATGTACAAAAGCTAATTATGTAACCATAATGTGTATACCCTATAATATTCTAACATTTAAAAAAACATATTGAAATGTAAAGTGAAAATCCATAGTCTTGACTCAGACCAAATAAAGAAGTAGCATCCATTTATATAAGGAATAATTTTATATAATATAGATTTTATAAGAATTCTGATGGTATTTTCTACTCTTTGAGGTAGATAACTAATTTCTAAACAATGTAATTTAACTAATCAGCTTGTACTCGATATTATGTTACACAAGTCCATTCATAATAACAATGATTTGATCTCTTATTTATTCTTCATAGACATGGACCTAAGTTTCTCTGTCTAGATATTGATGATTCTTATTAGAAAACTTTGTAGCATTGTTTTCCTTAATTAGAGCAGTTATTACTTAATAAATTGTGTTTTACTTATTTATCATTTTTTAAATTATTATCTACATTGTGTCTGTAACTCTCTTCAGTGTTTAAGATACCAGAAAGGAAGTACTTTGTCCTCAAATGCCTGAAGATTAGAGGAAAGGCAAATATGTCAAGAAAAATATTACAATACAATTGGATTGTTACTATAATTTAGTTTCTATATTTATAGGATGGTTGAGAATATAAGAAAGATATCCCTATATCTGGGCAAATAAAAGAAAGCTTCACAGAAACAAAGGGTTTGAGTTAAGACAGGAAATTAAGTAAACATAGTTTATTGCTTAGCGATATAAGGGGACCCAGTGTCTTTGAAAATCAATAAAATATTGGAAAGCTTTCACTAATGGGCACAATGGAAGGATATACAGCACATCCTGCTATATAAAAGGATCAACTACAACTTGAACTTTACCTAAGAAATGCTAACTATGTATCCTAATCATTTGTACACTCATATTTATTGAAAAGTTTTTTAAAAGTAAAAATATAAAAACTTAAAATATCAATAAAATAATTCTCAAAGGAATATACTGTTAGGAATATAAATATCAAAATAATTCTCAAAAGAATATACTGTTATATAAAGTTAACTTTATATAACTTTGAGCAGAAATATAATATAATTAGGAGTGCTCAATGCTACATTTATTTTAGAGGAATGACAATTGTCTTATTGACAGTAAGTCAATCCTAGCTCTGCTCCAGTGATTTACAATACTTACTGTCTAGGTTTCCTTGGTTTCATGTCTTATATGCTGTAACTAGCTTTAGACTGATAAAAACTCTTATCTAAAAGTAAGCTTGTCATTGTCACTGTTACACAATATTGTATATGTTACTTTTTTGACCTGCCATAACCACATCTCACTTACATTATCATGCAATATGATTCAATTAGACTTTTTCTGAGCCCTAGTTCTCAACTATTGCCTATATAAGGAATCAATGATGCCTACTTATCAAATATTCTGGTACAGGGTGCTGACATTTTAAGATAAAGAAGTAGATAGGCAGCTAATTCTCATCTTGTCCTGCCCAGAATCCTGATTACAGTTTCCTTTAGCGATGATTATCACCAATGCCTGGGGAAGATATGTCAGATGTGAAGCACCACTAATAAATTAAGGCAATATAACTCTGCACATGTCAAAGAAACATAGTGGATAAGTTTGAGAATGTCATGACATGTGTACTGTTTTATTGATAACCATGAACTTGAAGTCCTAATTTCAATTTGAGACCCAGAGGTCATTTTTGAAATGTTCTTTGCTACTCTGAAATCCTGCAAAGCCCTCAGTATGTATGGATTGGATACCCTTGAACTTAAAGACACTCTTAAATCATTGCCCAGAAAAATGATTACAGATTTCACCACAAATGGAAAATTTTCAGTCATGTAAATTATGATTCTTCTTATGATCTTTTTTTTCAACTTTCTATTGTTGATGGTAGAATCATGGAAATCATTGGCAAACACTTAAAATGTTTATTTTATGTTTTAAAATTTATAACTAAAATTATAAGCACAAACAAGTTCTACACTTAGTTTAAAAGTTTTAAACTTTTTTTTTTTTTTTTTTTTATACAGAGCCACAAGCTATACCCCGGGGTAGTGTGCCCTGGCATCACAGCTCATAGCAACCTCCAACTCCTGGGCTCAAGCGAGTCTCCTGCCTCCGCCTCCCAAGTAGCTGGGACCACAGGCGCCCGCCACAACGCCCGGCTATTTTTTTGATTGCAGCCATCATTGTTGTTTGGCGGGCCCGGGCTGGATTCAAACCCGCCACCTTAGGTATATGTGGCTGACACCTTAGCCACTTGAGCCACAGGTGCTGAGCCAGGAAAGGCTTCTTTAAGGGAGTAACATATAGGCAGAAATCTTTTTTTTTTTTTTTTGAGACGGAGCCTCAAGCTATCCCCCTGGGTAGAGTGCCATGGCATCACAGCTCATAGCAACCTCCAACTCCTGGGCTCAAGCGAGTCTCCTGCCTCCGCCTCCCAAGTAGCTGGGACC